>RJWT010031879.1:0-14260 GCA_004365215.1 Cuniculus paca | reverse complement strand
TATTCTTTTTGGGTTTGGGTAACATTTTTTATATATTAAATAAATTATAAATCATTTTGACAATAAAGGAATTAAATACCACTTTATCCATCTATTTTTCTTTAATCTTTTAATTTGGCCATTTATATTAGATTTCTTTAACAGAGCCATAACTTTTTAGTCTAGAATGAGTTCAATTTTCCTTATATTTGCACACATATTTCAAAAATTTTTATGAGTTCATGACTGAATTTGACCTTTGATATTATCTTCAGCAAATTGAAAAACATGTAGATTTGCTTTGCATTGTAACAAATTTATTTATGCATTAAAGTGAAATCAATGTTGTATTTCCAATCATCTTTTATTTCTTCCTTTTCAACCTCCTGTAACTTGTAAACTAACCTCTTATTTAGGTTGGTGCTTCTTCATTTTTCTCGCATTATGGCCATTGGAGTCACTGGAATGCCGCACTATTCATAAATGTTGTTCAGAATGATATATCCAGGGGAAAATATAAATGAGTACAGAAAGGCAATGTCCAATTAGTGGCCCCGGAAAAGCTCAGAGTCTATGGAATAACTTCACATTGTTAGTAAACATTGCATCTGAAAACAGGTCATAAGTGATATTTTATTCTTTCCACATATCATTTAAAAATCATTAATACTTATTAATTCCCCATTTCATTGAACACTTTATCATCTTGTTGGTTCAGGATACAGCTCAGAATGCTATGAGTTGGGCTCTTTGCTTTGTCAGAAAAAAATCTTTTGACAACACACCTACATATACATACACAAAATTACACACGGGGATACACAGTCATACACAGGTTCTATTACTTGACTTTCAATCAGGACATGTCACACCATGAGCTTCATTTTCCCTATGCAACTCTCTAATGAGAAACTATGGGAAAAATTCATAGCTCAATGTTTTGGTATAAAGAAGAGAAGATTACAAAGTGAGCCCAAGGCCAGCCTGAAAAGGAAATTATAGGGAAGCGGCTAGCAAATGCAATGTAGGTGATGGTTTTTTAAGATGAGAGGGGCTTGAGAAACCAGTCTGTTGCAAACTAGTCATTAGCCTGTAAAGTTACAGTGCCCATTTCTCCCTCAGGGCAGTTTGGGGTACTTCTTCAGAGGGGTGAATGTTATAGGCAGCTGAGTTAATTAGAAATATTATAGGCAGTCAGACAGGGCTAGGCTCTCGAAGAAGCCAGTGCAGAAGACCAGATGTCTTGTGTCCTTGAGGGAGACAGAAACCTCCCATTGTGGGCCAGACCTGAAGACAAAAGATGGAACAAATACACCCACATCCTAAGGACTGATATTCTAAATAGGTCTCTATCACCCTAAGGAAGCCTAGGGTCACTAACCCAACCCCCTACAGGCAAAGGTCCTGTTCTATATACATGTCTGCTTGCCACGTGACTCATCTTCCCATTTGATCTTGATTTAACAATTTTACCTGAGTAATTACACTTGTAATCTTATTGGTTGACCATAGTTCTGTCCCACCTCATACCCATCTGACTTGTGAGTTCCTTTTTCCCCCACCTTAAACCTGCCTCATCTCATGGTTTTGCTCTAAAACAATCTCTAGAAAAGACAGGTTACTCAGCAATCCACTCAGGACCCCTTCTGTCTCTCTCTCAGACAGAAGCATTCTTTTTCTCAATAAATATATACTGCTCTTAACTTTGGGTAACTTTTCGGGCTATGAATTTGCCACCTTTAACCCCTATGAACTAGATTTATGGTTATACAAACAAAGTTTAAAACAAACCAGTAAATTGCATACAGTAAAAATGGCCTCAATATGGTGATTTTACCCTCAGGGGAGAGAGTTTAAAAGGAGTTAGGGGGAAAAAAGAGAAGTAGAAGAGGAGAAAGAGGTAAGAAACAGGGCTGGAGGACAAAGGAAGATGGCACAAACTTTGGGAAACTCTTGGAGAAGATAAGAAGGGAAGAGGGAAGAAATAAGAAAAAGAACAGAACAGAAACGTTCAAATGAGAAAGAAAACAAGGGGGAGGGGAGGGAGAAAGAAAGTAAGGGACAAGAAAAACAAATAATAGAAGGAAAAATGGAAAGGAAGCTTTTGTAAATAAAGAGGGGAAGAAGGATTGAAGGAATGGGATAGGAGGGGAATGGGGAAAAAAGAATCACGTGATTATTATGCTTATCTAAAATGCACTAATAAAATAAAAAGTTAAAAGAAAAAGATGTATGTTGACTGTGAAGCACTACCAAAGGTCAACTTGGTACCATTTATTCACGTCTCCCCTTGAGAAATTCTACTAGCTTTTGGATATCTTTATCTTCAAAGTTAGAAGTTTCCCCAAAAGACATCGGATTTCTGTATTACAAACCAACTAGACTTTCATCTTTTCCTTTTTTTAATGGCTATTGGCAGACTTCTTCTTTTCTCATCTATAAACATTTACAGTTCTATCATCATCAGAGCCAGGAAAATATGAAGTTAAGCTGCTTGACTAATTGACCGGCATTAGCTTAATTAAACATATTAAGATCTGGATTGATAGTCACCGAGTGACTCTAACATCGAGAATGTTAATTTATTATGCCTTTAACATGCTGGATGAAACTGAACTTAAAGTTATTATTTTCAAAGTTTTGACATGGGCTATCCTTATTAATTGCACCATAAACTTATGTATTAAACAACGAATAAAAATTTTGAGAGATTTTTAATAAAACTTATAATGGTAACTATTATAATTTGCATTTTTTCACTTTGTAGAACATTAATGAAAGGGGGATTAGCTTTGGGAAAATTCTCTGTTGGCAAATTCCTATGAACACATTAATTCATTTATTTTATAACTTTCTATAAACACTGGAGTACAACAAGCTTGGAGAAACTTCAGAGAACTGAAAAAGTAGTTTGGAAAGGATTTTATAATCCTATAAAGAAAAAAAATAAAATATAGCTGTGTATCAAGTGGGAAATTTAGTGAAATAATTTACTGTAAACAATGCATGAGTGTCTGAAAGAATGCAAGCAAAATCAGATACTTAACAGAACGGGGGTACGAGAGGAAATGATTTCAATAAGGTAACTCTAGACTTGGTTTTCAACTGAAGTAGTTATCAACATAAGAAGTGATGAAATGGCAAGGATTTGTTGGTAGTACTCAGATTAGGAACAAAGTATAAAGAAATTAGACAAAGAACAGTGAGTTTATACTAAGAATCAAATTTAAGTTTCCTTCGTACTTCTTAATTTTTTAGGCTCTTATTAGGTTGCTATGAAATCGGAAACTGATACAGAATGAGTAAGACTGACTTGTGTGACTTGTTATGATGTACACCTGTTGATGGATTACTTTCTTTTTTTTTTGTTTCCCATAAGGACTTCTTAAATCTGTAGAGAGAAGAAGCAGAATTTATAACTTCATTTATTCTAAAAGATGTTGATGAATTGTTTGTTTTCAAATCACAGGAACCATTTTAAGTGTGGTTAATTATTCTTTCTGTGCAGATTTCATCAGCTCGATTTTAGTATAATTTCATCTATATATTTTAATACAGTGGTAATTCAATCAACTTGCATGCAATTTTAAGCATATTTTATTATCTTTGGTCATGAGACAGAGAATTGTGTATATTTTTCTACAGTTATTGTTGTAAAATCTATATACTTCTTATTATATTTGATAATATCTCCTTGGTAATTGTTGCATGCTTGTGAATTACAACATAACAAAATTGAATGAATTACTATCTATATCCTAATGTAGAATTTATTGATTAGGATCAGTTCATAGCAGAACTATTAAATTTGAAGTCATGGATATAAAGACAAAGAATAAGTCTTAAAAATTTATCTCATATGTATTTTCTTCAAGAAGATATGTTGACATAATAAATGTAAACATGATGTACTAAATGATGAAGCAGGATATTCTAATAATTGATTCATAAGGCCAATATTATGATGAATGAAATAAGTCTACATAATGGATACTTTAAATGAATATATTAGTATTTTAGGTTAATACATCGTATGATTTTAATTAAAATATTGCCTAACTCAGTTGACCAATAATTATCTTAAATAAGAAATTTCAAATGTAATTTGAACTAATTTAAGTCTGACTACCCATGTATTGATAACTCTTCAAAATAATGACCTCTTTTTTTCTATTCACTTAGCATACATGCTGAGACTATAAAATTGTTTAAAGCACTATCCCTGCCTATAAGGCTCTTAAAAGATTGTTAATCATTTTAAAGAGAGCATTACATATAGAACAGGAAAATATTCTGATATTTTCAATAAAATATCCAAATTAGCACAATGTGATTGAAAAAATGAAATCTATGGGGCTTGAATTTGAATATTACAATAAGCACACTATGTTGACTTGAAATACCATCATATTTGATGTGACTAGGGTTGTTTGTATTAAGGAAAGCACGGGCGAATTCTTGGAACAGTGAAGACAGACTTAATTTTGAGAGAGAATTGAGGTTAAATATATAGTATTCTGTAGAATCAAATGGTAGAAGAATTTTGATTTTTAAGCATTTATCACAAAATATATTCTTCCATTTCCTATTCTAATATTCCAGGTTTCATATTAGCTGTACAAAGAAGGATGATCCTGATTTTAAATTTCAATGGAGAGTAGACAGGTATATTAGTAGAAGATACACAGATAACCTCCTGTCAGTGAAAGTACTTTTTTCTTGCCTCACTATATCCTAAGTCCACCCAGTATACTCACTGGACAATTCCTGACAAAACCAAAATTATTCATTTGTCTGATTTTGAGCAACTTCAGTCTTACATCAATTTCTGTTTTCTTTTCACAGCACCTGGAAAGTCATCAACTTTATATTTTATTGCAGTTGGAAAATATTTTATATATGATAGGTTGTCAGATATTTTTGTGGTAATAGGAATGAACGCAGGGCCAGACTCATTGGTGGCAAGCATGCCACCATTGAGCTAGGTTCTCAGACCCCTTTTCTACAAGTTTATTTTGAGACAGAGTCTCATTAAGTTGCAAGGCTGGCCTCCAACTTGCAGTTCTCTTGCCTCAACTTCCTAAGTAACTGTGTTTACAGGAGGCTGTTACTGGGCTGGCTCCCATAGATATTTTGTGAATAACTTTTTAAATCAAAAATATGTTTACAGAAAAAAAAAAGAAAAGAAAAAAACAACTGCTAGATGATGCTTAGGTCAGGAAGAAAAGATATAAATGTCTAGCTCATCTTCAGAGCATGAACATCTGGTTTTTGCATTTATTTTTCAACTGAATTTGGCGGTAAGGTCCTTAATCACTTTGGAGTTGCATGTAAGAATGTTATACAGGTCTTCCATAAACAGTCACAAGCAGGGGAGATGTCTGTCAAATATACATGATGTTTCAACTGAATTAGCATAAATAAGTAGGCAAATAATTCTCTCATCTTTTAATTACAGATTTTGATGATTTCTCAAATATAAGCAAACCATTAAGGCATCATATGTTTCAAAGGGTTAAATGCACCACAAAATGCATTAGGAAGTCAAATCCATAGTAAGGCAGTTTATTTATACTATTGAGAAACTATTCTTGTGGCCAAAAATAAAATGAAGCAAGAGAATGAACAGATTTTCTTTTTTCTTTTTTTTTTTTTTTGTGGCACCGGGGATTGAACTCACGACCTTACGCTTGCCGGGCAGGCGCTTAGACTGCTGAGCTAGATCCCCAGCCCTTCTTTTTTCTTTTTCATGAAATTAATTCATCTGAATACCATAAGAGAAATTTGGGTGGAGAATGAGCAAATCAATAAGACCAGCCAGTAAAAAATTATAATGGAAAAGCAACATAGAAGAAATGCAATAGTTAAAAATAGAATGGACAGAAAAAAATAGACCAATAGCCACATGTTACTGTTAAGGAAAAAGAAAAAGTGAAGATTATGCAGTGTCTTCAAATTAAATGATTGAGACAAAATTTTTAATCTTTGTATATCATGTGTAAACATGAAAAAGGAATCAAGAAGAGTCGAATGATAGTTTGTTCATTGCAAGCTTGTTAGTAGTTGAAATTTCACTGTAAATACATAAATATGAAATTAATGTGGGCTCAGCTGTCACTACCACCCTAAACATTAATACATTCATCCTTTTCTTCTGGCTTGATCATGACAGATCAGGTCAGGCTGCACTTTGTGAGTATTATACTATGGCGATAGCTGCAGAAGTCGTTTCCCACAGAGAGGAAGGCAAGGCAGTAGAGTACAAAGAGTTCACAGTAGAGGTTTATCTAGAAGTAAATATTCTGTCTCAATATAGCTTTAAATCAGACACAGATAATAATCTGTGTTCCTCAAAAAGAAAGCAGTGGTCTTCACACGTCTATCCGCAGAAGGGCAGAACTATTGCCTCATCTTTGGAATTAAACAATCTTACTTGCGAAAGGAAACATGGAAGCATCATGTTGCAGCTCATGTAGGGAGAAGACATTTTTGTGGCTAATTTGGCTTATACCTCTGACTGCACTGAGATAGACTGACTTTTGGGGGGATTTGAGGAAAGATCTGGCTATATAAGGCAGACTGAACTTGAAATGTCTAGGAAGCCCGGGCTGGCCTCAAACTCGCCATTTTCCTGGCTCAGCCTCCTAAATGCCGGAATTACAGATGTGTGCAACCAGTCCGAGCTTGGCCTGATCATTTTTGAGAAGTTTGAGAACAGGTTGGACAGATCCTTAGTGTTAATACACCAATGTGATCTGGAATGTAAGAGTAAAGTTGATTTATATCTCAAGCCCAATATATCCAACTGATAAAAAATTTAAAATTTAAAAAGCGATAGAAGGGCCAGTGACAGAGTTCAGTGCCATAGCACCTGGCTGGCAAGCACAAGGTCCTGAGTTCAATTTCCAGTACCACAAAAAAGAATTTTAAAAAGAGAGATTATAGAATACATAGTCAAAAGTATGTATCAATATAGGGAAGCAAGTTTGGAAGAAAATAATGATGAGTTGATTGTTTATACTAAAGCAAGTGTCAGAATTCTGTATATATTTTGCAAGTAGAGCTAACAGGATACTCTGTTAGTTTAATTTTGGAGAAAAGGAAAGGTGAAAAGAGACTGATTCTAAGTATTTTTTGAGTAAAGTTAGAAGTCATGAGCAATTGGATAAACACCTTTACAATAATTTAAGATTATGAAGCAGCAGTTTCAATGGAGAATTCTGTTTTTCTACGTGGCGAACTTCAGATGTCTATTGGTATCCTAGTACCGATGTCAAGAAAGAAGTCCAGAAGAATGAAGTAGATGGCTCATATGTGGAGCTCAGGAGGTATATGTAAGCTCTGTGCATTAGCAGGAGAATGATGAATGTGTGTTTAAAACTATGAGAGTACAAGCAAGAAGGTGAGACAGGCAGGTTCACGACTGGCTGTGTCAGTTGTCAGTTTTGCACTGCACAAGAGTAATAAACTAGAAAAGGTTACTAGCAGCTGAAATCAAGCTCACTATGCTGTGTGTTTTGGACTGGGCCTCCATCCAACTGGGGAAAAAAGAATTCTTAGTAAAAATAACACTTTAAAGGAAACAGAGCCATTAGAGAAAGAGTAGAATTCGAAAAGAGGATTCCCATGGCACTCTAATATTAAAAGTTGGCCACACTAATGGCTGCCTGAAGATTGATTGGGAGGTGCAGGTGGTGTTTTACTATAAAGAAGTATGAGGCAATATCTAGACATATGAGATATTTTATTTCTCAGGAAAATAAAACGTTGGAGAAATTAGGCAAAGCCAGTAAGATATTTAGAAAATGATGGCCTGTGAAGTAGAGGAAAGACAAAAATTAAAAAAAAAAAAAGAAATCTTATGCTCTGGAAACCACAAAGTATTTCTGAGGGAAGGAATGATAGAAGAAATGATCATTCATTGCTGATTAGACAAATGAGACTTAGCAACCTGAATTAGCTAGTAGATTTAGCCAAATGGTACTCATTGTTGAATTTGACAGGCATTTAGATGAACTGATACCTTTACTGGAGTAGGTGTAGAGGGAATTATGAGAAAAAATATGAGCGTAACAATCGCTCCAATCTAAAATGCTTTCCTTACAAAGAGTAGATGAATGGGGCAGTATGTGGTGGGAAAAATCAGTTCAAGAAATGGCATATTTACACTTGATATCAAGTGTAAATTTGTGTGATGATTGAAATGATTCAGTAAGAGGAAAAACTGATGCAGGAGAGAAAGACGATTTCTACAGCAATTTCTTTTGTACTGGCAAGTGAGGAGCTAGTTCGAATTAGAGGTGTGCATGCATGCACTTTTTTTCGTTTCAAATACAATTGAATTATTTGACTATAAAACTAATGAGTAAAACATAGAAAGTTACCTCTTTTAACGCAGTCTTTCTAAGGACAATTAGGATTTGTTATGTGCTGACTTGTTCCAATATCCAGTTTTTGATGTCCTATACCATGGTATCTTAAAGCATAATTGTATTTTGGGAAAAAGTCCTAACGGAAGTAATTAGTTTGAAATTACATGTTCAAAATAGGCTTCTGATCAACAGAACTGGTATTTATATAAGAAGGGAAAATTTGTACATACACAAGAAAGTTTCCAGAAACATACACAGAATGATTGTGTGAACATGTAGCAGCTTCCTATAATCACAGAGATAGCCCTTAGAAAAAAAATAAGTCTTCGGATTTTTACCTTGCATTTCTAGCCTTAAGATAATGAGAAAATAAATTGCTGTTATTTTAAGCCATCTGTAGTAGTTAGTGATGGCACTCCCAGCAAATTAATAAAGGTGGAAGTTATTTGACAGTATTAACCATGTCTTATGGGCTGTTTTTTATCTTGTCCAGCAATTGTTATCAATGTTACTGAATACACATGCACTGAAATAAGTGATACAAATATGAATAAACACTAGTGCTTTAACTATGGTTTATGTGCATTGTGTTTAATTACATTTTATTACTCCTCAATATATTTCTTAAGCAACACATTTATTAGTTACAATGCAGAGGATAATATATGGATTATATAAAATGAACCAGATGGAATTTCTTTTCAGGTAAATGTAGAATAATATTAATGTGAGGCAGGATAAGAGGAATCTGAAATTTTATATCCTTCCCTAAAGGCAAGTCAGTACCTGATTCCCTATTTCCGAAAGGTTTCAGGATCAATAGATTAGTGCTAAAAAAAATTCCTCTCTTGGGATAGTGTAAAGCATTTCATGAAGTGTTTTTTCATTACAGACATGATTCATGATTTAAAAGAATTTTATCTCTAATTTGTGTGCACACACTTGTAACTCTTCCACCAAGCATGTTGAGGAAAAGAAATCAAATTACTGAGTATGATATTTAACTCAACTGTGATTAATATGCAACCAGTGAATCAAAAGTCTTGCATATTATGTCCTTTGAAGTAATAATTTGCCTTGCTTTCATGCTAGACAAGAAACAATAGGATTTAAAAGTTTAACAGCAAATTCACAAATTTCATCATTTTAATACATTGCATTTCATTTCTCTCCAGTTATTTAATGTGGTGTATCTTTGTGCAAGATAGGAGTCACTGTCTTTGTAATCTCATTTCAATCACTTTTTAAGTGCTACACTGCTGAAAACTTTAATTTTTATTAATGCTGAAAAAATTTGCTGAAAGCAGATTTGCTCATGTGTTCCTTTTGCAAATGTCTTCTTATTCCTAGCCATTAGCTGAGTTGACAATTTAATCTGACTGTAAGTCTGTGAAGAATGCCGGCTGAGAAATATGCATGATCTAAGGCATTTATTTTCTTTCTGTAGCAGACTGTGTGCTGACCCTGTGCAAATCTAAGTTTAGCTGAATCTTTGTTTAAATTCTCTATATCATAATCATGGTTGGAATACATGGAAACACAGCTTACTCTTCAATATAACCTCTGCAGGGAAAGTTATTGACATAATTTCTCACATTATAGAATATTATAAAAGAAGTACAAGAAGGTATCATAGATTTTAAATCACTGAATATTTCTATATTGTAAGAAAAAGTATTTCTTTGTGTTTGGGATAAAAAGAGAAAAAAAGGAATAGGAAAATAAAGGAACAGGAAGAAAGAAAAAAAGGAAAACCAATTGTATATACGCAGAGGAAAAGTTGAGCTAAATTTATCTAGCCTTAGTTATAAATTAACATATCTAATTCTATAAATTATTACTATATTTTCCTATATAAAACTTTTTATTTGACAATTAATTTGTAAAAATTTGATTATGAACAAGGTACTCAAATTTGCATATAATTTGAATGTAAATAAGTAAAAAACTCTTCCTCCCTATGGTAAATGATTTTTGCAAAATTCTTTTCTTGGATTTTAATTTTTTTAAAATATCTTTAAAAAAGAATGAGATAGTCCTTATTCCTAATAAATCTCCAGTGAACTTATAGTCACTTCCCTGTCTATGTATTTACTTATCTGTCATTAATATCTCAAGAAAATATATATTTCACTGATGTTAAAGTCATTAGCAAATATGGACAAAAATTCTTACTTCAAATTTTCTGTGTATACGTCCATCTGTGTATATACATGTGCACATATGTAATGCATATACACTCATTACATGTTTCTGTCACATTTTTTAAAAATTTAAAATATAGTTGATGAAAAGTTTATATTGAAGGACAATTGTTTATTTTAAAAATTTTTCATTTGTATTATTATATGTTTAAACTGTTGTTAAGCAGCTATCGATTTTGTAACATCCAGTGAAGTTAAATCAATCCAGAGAAAATTAGCCTAAATCTAAACATGCTAGAATATGTTACCCCTGCTGTACCTCAGTTTGCTGAAGAGAAAAGAAACAGTGTCAGTCTCCTGTAGGACTCCCGGAGCCCCATTCAGAAAAGGTGTCTGGCAATACCACTGTAAGGAAGGCTGCAGTAATAATCCTTACAGATTAAATACTAATTGCTCTACCTACTAAGCAGAAATAAATCCCAACATAAATATTAATATTCTTCTCCAGCATCATAGACTCAATTCTTCCAAATGATGTAAATATCATCAAAGATTGTCTTTTATTTTCTTCTTTTTATTATCTAAGGTAGGTAAGTAGCAATTGAGAAACACTTTTGTTTACTTCTTTTAAAACAAATGAAAATAAGCAATTTCATTTACCTGGTTGTTAAATTAAAAGCAAAACATAAAGCCTTATAAGGTAAGTAAAATAAGTGGCATTTTAAAGTATACTCTCCTCATGAAGCAGCTGTTAAATTGTGAGAAAGACAGGAGAGACAGTTGAGCCATGCAGGAACACATACAGGAATTGCTGACTTTGAGACAACTCAGAAATCAGCTTCTCTCACATTGCATTTGAAATATTCCTAAATAGAATGTCTTTACTGAAATGAAGCTTGTTTATGCATTTTTGTACATTTGAACTGCATTATCCAAACAAAGATTATATTTATTGCTTTTTCAGCGAATATTGGTTATGCAGATTAATGAATGTCACGGTGACAGTCACAGATGCATGTAGCATAGTTTTATCATTTTTACCACCCCTTGTCCCCTTTCCCCACCCTCCTCCCCGGTTTCACATTTTGGGGCAGTTTCAGTGCCCCTCTTTTCAACGTACTTCTCGTCTCCCTTTCTCACCTTTACAGTCTGATTTAAAGTCACTCAGGAACTGTGACAAATTTATATTTTTACCTTGTTAGCTGAGTATCATTTCTCTTCAGACTTCGATGGATCATTTAAATGTACTTATTTCTGAGAGAAAAAAACAAGTTTTGAAAATAGTAATATATAGTAGATTTAAAATTCCATCTTTTCAGGCCAATTTCAGTTCCGCTTAAAGTCACATGTCGACAGCCTAACACCAAGGAAAATGTGACCTAAATAGGACACAGATTCTTAGTAGAGATAATAGAGTTAAAATGAGGCAGGTTGACCTCTAATGCAACATACCTGGTGTGCGTATATTAAGGAAAAATTTGGAAAGAGGCAACTCACCCAGGGCAAGAGTAAACATCCAAAACCAGTTTATTTTTTTATGCTACTCATTGTAGTATGATTGTTCCTTAATCATATTAAATAAATACAAAGAATAAAATTTACTAATTTTAGATTTATGAATCAAATGGCTTGAAGAAATAAATATTTCACTTAACTGGGGCAAAATCTAAATGAATTTGTTATTTATTGATTTCTGTTTCTGGTTTAAAGCCTAATTATTTTAAACATATTTGCATTTGCACAAAATTTAGCTGTCATGTATGAACTTTTATTGGGCCATTTCTTTTATTATCTTTTTTTGGGGGGGGGTATCGGGGATGGAACTCACGACCTTGCGCTGGCCAGGCAGGCGCTTGTGCCGCTGAGCTAAATCCCCAGCCCTTTTATTATCATTTTAACATTGCAAAAGTTGTTCTAAAAATCTTGTTTATACTCATATAGATACACTTCTCTTGAATTATAATATATACACTTTTCTTGTATCATAATCTCATTTTATTTTCCATTTCTCTTTGGATTTTTTCACAGTGCAATCTTTGTAAGAGCTAACCCAACAAAGAGTGTCAATCAAATGTTTATAATAATCAAAAGTGAATGTTACCATTAGCATAGACAGTTTTCAGGCTTTTCTTTAAAAAGTCATAGATTTTTCACATAAAATAACACTTTTGAGATCCTAAATGCACTGTAAAATTTTAAGTGGTACTATCTGTAAGGCATACACATGTCATTTTAATTTCTTAATAACATTTTCATAAAGAAAAGCATCTTGAACTTATGAGTATGTTTGAGGTTAAGATATTTTAGCAATTGCATTCTCCATTGTTTACCAAAACTACAACTCACATCTTTATGAATGCCACAGACAAATACAATCACAAAGCTTTGATACTTGAATACTTTCCATTTGTTAGTACTAGGCTTGGCAATGTTTTCTTTTAGTGTACGTGTAGAATTTCAATATTGGTAGGCATTTCCTTAATTTATTACTTGATTAAACATAGTTTGATAATCAAACATTAATTTCAGTCCCTTTATAGCACATTAATTTAAGTATTAAAGAATAGTGAAAGAATCCATATTTCTGAAGTGAAATTAACATGCACATGGACCAATATACCAAAATAGGCAAAATTCATAAACAACATACATTCACCATCATCAGTCTTTATGAAGGAGATTTTAAAACTATTTAGGTAGCAGAAACTGATGTTCTGGTCTGCTTCTGAAAAGAATCTAAATTTCTTTTCAAAACTAAATTGTTCAGCAATGCATAGTGACTTTGTTTTAAATAGATCTATTTATTGAAGTCTTTTCTTTGGAAATTCTCTCCCTTCACTATCATTAGTATCAGTAACTTCATGAAATATAAAATATTAGAATATGTTGCATGTTCTTGTTAATAGAGAAAAAGAAAGGAAGGAAAGGGTCCAAGAAGGGAGGGAAGAAGCAGGAAAACCAGTCTAACCTTTAAAATTGCTACCAAATTTAGCCTTGGACTGGTCTCTTGGTCTGTGTCATTTCTTTTTCTTTATCTGTGAATGGAACTTGTGATCTTCCATCATCAGCTGCCCAAATGCTAGGATTAGGTTTTAGTCTTGCTTTATGGAATCAACTAATGTAGATTTTTTTTAAACATGTATTTTTGCACATGATACCTCTTTTACTTTTATCTCCTAAAATAAATTATAAATATTGAACAACAAATTATTATATTGATGGATAACTTATGAGTTGTTTGTGTTAGTTTAAATATATTTTAAAATGTTTTGGAAGTTTTATTCTTAAGGCTTATACTTTGTTTTGACTGTTGTCTTTGATCAATCCTCATAAAGATATTGTTTTCTCACTGCAAGATTTTTAAATAAAGGTTTAAAAGTATTATAAATACATAGATTAACACAACAACCTCTAACAACAACCATTAGATGCACTACTGCATTTCCAAAGAAAAATACTTTGCTCACTATATTGTGGTAGCAAATTAGTTCCTTGGTGTATAAGCACAAGTTTCTGGTCTACATGCCGACTGCTGTTTTAGGGTTATTTCCAGGTTTTAGAAGCCTTCCTTCTCCTTGGCTCAAGATACTCTCAAACTTCAAAAGTCTCCTGCTTCTTCCTATGATGCTCCATGCCTCAAATTACCTCTTCTACTCTTGTTCAATTTTAAGGGCCCACATGATTATATTTAACCCACTGGGACAATCCAGGATCATCTCTCTATTTGATGTGTCTAATTTTGCTTCCACTTTGAAGTTCCTTTAC
>RJWT010031878.1:0-14282 GCA_004365215.1 Cuniculus paca | reverse complement strand
AACCCGAAACCCAACCCTAACCTTAATTCATACCTTAACCCATATCCTAACATCCAAAATCTTACCCTAAACCTAACACTATCCCTAACCATAACCCTAATCCTAAAAACTAACTCCAACCTTAACCCTAATCTGTATGCTAACCCTAACATGCTCCCTATCCCTATTCATAACTTTAACCCTTATCTTAACCCTTACCCATACCCTATCCTGACTTGTTCCCTAACTCTAAACCTAACCCTAACCTGTATCCCAATACTTTCCTTAACCCTAACCTATACCCTAATCTGAGTCCAGTCCCTAAATCTGACCATAACCCTAACCCTAACCCTAACCCTAACCCATAACCTAACTGTTTTAGTTGCTTTTCTCATTGCTGAGACAAAATACCCAGCATCTAAAATTAAAGGAGGAAAGGTTTATTTTGGTTCAGAGTTGGTAGAGATTTCAGTCCATAATCAGCTGGTGCTAAGGTGGGGTGGCATAGCAGAGGGGCATCATGAGGACAGAAAAGAAAAAAGTTCATGATGTGGAAAGTGGAAGTAAGCAAAAGCATCAAGCACCAAGCCACAGCACCAGCCTTCGTTCTTCCTCTTGTATTCAATCCAGGCTACACAGCCTAAAAACCAGTAGCACTGACACCCAGGAAGAGTCTTCCCATTATCCACAGCCAGAACTATGCCCAACCAATCAGTGAACTGACTTACTAATTACACACCCTTAATACCAACACCACACATTTAATCCCAGCATCACACACTCTAGATCCAGGCAACTCTGACTACACTTATACCTCACCAGTGACTAGAGGAGGCTTTGGAGGATAGTCAAGATATAAGATGTAACCCTAAACATAACCTTAACCCTAACCTTAAACTACCCCAAACACATTTCTACACCTGAACCCTAAATCAACCCTGAACTTACCCGTAACTCCTACACTAATCCTAACCCAGACTCCTACCCTAACCCATTCCTTATCCTAACACTAACACTAACCCTAACCCTAACCCTAACCCTAACCTTTACCCTAACTTTAATCCTAACCCATATTCTAGCTCAGACCAAAATCCTTGGCAACAACTTTTGTACACAATCTATCACCATACTTTTTCAATTGATATTGAATATATTCACTTAACCTGATCATTTGGTCCCTAACCCACACTAATCCAAACTCTGAATATCCCTTCCTGAATTCCTTTACTATTTGTCTCACTTTTCTCATGCTTCCATTCAATCTATGCTGCACATACCAGTCAAAACAGATTCTAATGTAAGTCAGTCATGCCATCCACCAATTCAAATCACTTCAATAGCTTTCCATCATTTTCAGAGTTAAAATTTCCTGTGGTCAATATTCTCTGCATAATCTTGTACCTCATTGCTGCTCTTAATTCAACTACTTCTATCTACTTTCTGACTTGTTTACTGAGCTCCAGTCCCTGGTCTCCCTGCTCTTCCCAGACCAAATCAAAGATACTTCATCCAATTTTTGTATGAGCCTTTCTCAGACTTCTTTTGTTTAATCTGCAAAATAATCCTAGGGATAGACACCACAATTACCTTATTTTATACAGATTGTTTAGAAAGCTAATTTTCTGGTCCCATTTGGAGGTAGGATCCAGAAATTTACATTTTAACCAGGCTGTCAGATGATTCTAATGCATGTTACAGTTTGACAAACACTGCAATGTCTGGAGACATTTTTAATTGTTACAACAGGGTAGGAAAGAAGAAAGGGCTGTTAGTGTCTAGTAAGCAGATGTCAGGTATGCTGCTAAACAGCAAATAATACACAGAATATCCTTCACAACACATATTATCTAGACCAAAATGCCAGTCATAGTGAGGTTAGGAAACTCTGCTATTGTGTCTAGACAAGTGTTTTTCAAATTTTTTTTTCATTATTATCTATCTAAGAATCCTTCATGGGTGTTTCTCTTAATCAAATACATCCACCATAAAATTTCAGTACCTCAGATATATTATGTATTTGTCTCCTTTTGGAGGGCTGCAAACCAAGACACTAGAATTTTCTATACTTCCAATGCCAAAGATTTCTCAGATTAGAATATACAGTCACTAGGCTAATAACTAATTTTTATATAATCTGAGTAGTAAAGTCCTATATGAAGAAACAGTTTATTCTTAAAGAGCTTTAACTGACTAATATGTAATAGCAAAATATTGGTAAATGAATTTGAACAGTTAGGGTGTTGAACTGGGTAAGGAGAGAGAGAATTTTGCTGATTTAGCAGTTCTCTCTCTAGGCCTTATGGCGTCCTTAGAAACTGAACATGATGGTAGACTATGTCAATTAAGGCAGAAAAGCAGAGTTACCTTAGCAGAGTAATGAAAAGGATCAGGCATTCAGAAAGGTAAGGAAGTCAGAATGAAACCAGAAATTCACCAGAGTTGGACTTTTGGGAAGATGGTGGTACAGTAAGCAGCAGAGTAAACAAATTCTCAGAAAGAAACAGTCCAGATGATGGAATATAGCATCATGGGAAAGACAGGAAGGAAGGAAGGAAGGAAGGAAGGAAGGAAGGAAGGAAGGAAGGAAGGAGGTCTCCTGGACCCAGGAAGAATCTAAAATGCAAATTAAAGCCTACAGAGAGAGTAAAAAGTAAAACTTAAAGGAAGAAGAAGGTGGTAGCTGACAGCACCCTAGCCTGGAGCCAGACTCACCCTGTGAGAGGAGCTGTTGGAATGTGGAGACACACGGTCACAGTGGAGGTGGCTAGAGGTGATCCCAGAGGTCTCTGAAAAGAGACACAGTGGTGGAAAAGAGCAGTGGGTGCAGAGGACTGCACTGGCTGGCAGTGAGTGCAGAGGACTCAGTCCTCCTGCTGGAGAGAGTGACTGGCCAGGAACCATTTTGGAGTTGGGCAGGATAGGCCCAGAACCAAAACTGCTGCCAGCTTCTTCCATCAGTTCCAGGTTGGGTGCAGACCTGAGGAAATTTCTTGGACTGAGTCCCACCCCCATGCGCGTTACAGAGGCCATCGCCTAGGTTCCTCACCAGTTCAGGTCTACAGGCCCTGACCAACTCCACCCCCATGCACACTCCAAGGGCCATTGTGGGTCAGCACCCAACTCAGTCCAGAAACACAGGAGGCCCCACCCCTGCACACACTCCACCAGCTAAAGAGAAGCCGGAGTCTCACTTCAGAGAATTTGTAGCCAATGTGGGAAGTGTCTGGAACTCCACTACCCACTTGTCTGGAAGAACCCAGGAATATGTCAAGACAAAGAAGCAAAAGGTAGTCTCTGGCATTCAACCCAAGCAGTGCAAGTCCAGGAGAGGTAAACATGGAAGAGATCAGGAGTTGCACACCTGAAATGTCTGAAGTGATGTCAACTGAAGTAAACAAACAATTTCATGAGGCTATAAAAGAAATTAGAACAGAAATACTATCTCAGGTAAAAGAAGAGATGAAAAACATAATAAAAGAATTGCTAAGCACCTCTAAAGAAGACTTAAATAAAAAATAGAGGAACATAGGAAAATGAGGGAAACCATGAATGAACAATATAAGAGAGATTTAGAATGCATGAAACAGATTCAAAGAGATGTCCAGGAAATTAAAAACTCCATTGAAAGCTGGCAAAACCACCTGAAAGAAACTGAAGATAGACTTTCAAACCTTGAAGACAGGTTTGCAGCTTGTGATCACAAAAGGAAAGATCACTTAAAAATAACAAGGACACAGGAAGTAACAATTCAACAGCTGCAAGACAACTCAAAGAAACATAACTTAAGAATTAAAGATGTGAGTGGAAAAGCAGAGGTCAAGACAAATGACATCAGGAGTCTATTTACAGAAATAATTTTGGAAAACTTCCCAAGCATGGGAAAACTAAGTGACATTCAAATAAGTGAGGAATATAGAACTCCAGCTAGCCATACTGAAATAAATCTACACCCAGATATATAATAATCAAGATCCCAGAAATTTAACACAAGAACAGAATATGAAAAACTGTTAGAGAAAAGATACAGATCATCTATAAAGGAAAACCCATCAAAATCATGACAGATTTCTCAACACAAACCATCAAGTCAAGAAGAGGCTGGAGTGAAGTAATGCAAGTCCTCAAAGAAAACAACTTCCAACCCAGGCTGATGTACCCTGCAAAACTCTCTTTCAAAATTAATGGAGAAACAAGATACTTCCATGACAAAGAACAACTCAAGGAATTCATGACTGCCAAACCAACGCTACAAAGAATACTAAAGGACATTCTAGAGAGAGATAAAAAGGACCACGGTCCCAGGAACAATGGCAGAGGTGGACCATCAAGTGGGGCCAGTCAACTGAATGGAGGGAAAGAATAGGGAGCCAATGACAGGGAAATAGCATGGCAGAGACAATGCAGTGAAAGATGGCCATAACCATTAATGTAAATGGCCTCAATGCACCAATAGAAAGGAACACAGGCATAGTGGATCAGGAGACAGGATCCATCAATATGCTCTATACAAGAAACACATTTAACTAGAAAGAAAATTCACAGACTGAAAGTCAAAGGAAAGAGAACAATGCACTGACAGGGAGCCAGAAAAAAAGTAGGGGTAGCTTACCCATCAACTGCAGAATGGATAAGAAAGACATGGCATTTTATACAATGGAAACCTACTCAGTTATAAAGGAAGATAACCTCAAGGCTCTTGAAGGTAGATGGATGCAACTTGAGATCATGCTCATGGATGAAATGGCTCAGAATCACATGAGTGAATTTTGTGTTGTCACCCTAGTATAAAAAACTAAAGGTCTTAGTGGGATCCAAAATGCACAGTACATATTGAGAAAGTCAAAGGGGAGGAATTATCTAAAAAGGGAAGGCAGTTGCCACTGTTAATCTAATCATGATTTGAAACTCATATTGTCTTCATTGTTCTGATTAGTTTCATTTTATTCTGTTTTACTTGATTTTATTATACTTGATGGCATGGACAGCTATTTCAAAGATAACAAAATATATAATTGCGGTCATCAAGGATTTTCAATTATCTTTTTGAAACCCTGTATTGTTTTCATTTTTTTAATTGATTTTACTCTATTCTGTGTTGTTTGATTGTATTATGTCTGAAGGTGTAGGCAACTATTATGAAGACAACAAGAAGCATTATGGTAGCCACTGCTGTTTTACTATTATCTTGAAGTTCTGTATTGCTTTCATTGTTTTGTTTTGTTTTGTTTTGTTTTGTTTTACTGGCTTTATTCTCTTCCGTTTTGTTTGATTTTATTTATGCCTGATGGTGTGGGCAGTTATTTTGAAGATAAGAAGAGGCATTATGGTAGCCATTATTGATTCCCTTTTACCCCATTTAGAAGTCATGTACCATGTTCATGGTTTTGTTGTGGTTGACTCTATTCTGTTTTATTTTGTTTGGTTATATTCTCTTCAAAAGAAATAAAGAAAAAAAAGAGAAGAAATTCACCAGGTTCTATGGGTGAGTTGAAACGAGACTCCTTGCATGAAAACCATGAAGAACACATTAGTGAGGGGACCACCGGCATCACAAGGAGCTCCACGATCTCTGTAGGTCAGCTTGTTGGTAGGAGATATTTCACGTGATCAGGGTCTCTGTTTTCAGTGAGAATAACTGTTGGGGAAAAAATGCAAGGCCAGCGCGGTAAACAGGAACTCTCGACCACAGGGATTTGTGGCTATGGCTGGTAAAACCTGTTGTCCCTTGAGACAAAAGAACCAAACTAGTTGGTAAGGGCACTTCTTGTCTTACCGAAAAACAAAACAAGATCACAGATTCTTAAGGAAAGGGCTGCTCCAATGCTGTAAGATCTCCTTGCTAGCATCCAAATCTGAGTTACTTCTTGAACCTGTCACTTGAAGCTGAGTTTTATCTAAAGAAAAACCTTGGAATGTCACAGCAAGTACATGCCAAAATATTCTCCCAGTCTGTCCCAACAGAGAATTATGAACATGGAAAATGGGATCTCTCCAGATATTTTGAGAGTTCTTTGATACAAAATCCCAGCTGATACTGCTGCCAGGATACCCAAAGTTCTGGGACAAACTCTTGTTACAGCAGGGGCAGATAGAGGCCAAGGTCTACCTCACAGTATATCCTAATCCTCCATGAACTTCTTGTCATTCCCTGGGCTGCTAGTGCACCTGGAAGAACACGCATATCAGTTTCTTGACCTATAGATTGAGATTCATTATAATAGAAAAAGCCAAATGGAACTCTTGAAACTGTTCTCTAAACTAAAAAAATTTTAAGAATCTAATTTAGTAGGGTAGAATTATAGGAATTAGTTTCAATTATTGAAAGTTTAATTTACCATTATTGAAAATTTCTGAAAAATCATGATCGTCCGTTACAAACTTAACTGCCTATGGCCCCAGTCATAGGTCCTATGGCACTGTCTTCATCAGTTCTTCATTGCTGGAACAAAATACTGACACCTGCATCTTCAAGGAGAGATTTATTTTGGTTCACAGAAGTTTCAGTCCTTGTGAAGCGGGTTTAAACACAGAAACACCATGGCAGAAAGGTGTGAGCAGAGGAAAGCTGACCAAGAAGACAAGAGCTAAGGAAGGAGCTTGGAAGGAAGACACATCCTTCTGGGTCACATTCTTGGTGACCAGCTCCCCTTTCCAGCCCCCCTATCCTAACAAAAAGTCCACTGTAGAGCCCCCATGTTCCAATCCTCTTCTACCTATGAGTGCATGAGAATCTGAGGGTTATCGAGATGTAAACCATAACTACCATGTTTGAAATCCTGACTGAAATATGTCTACAAAACTCTGACCATGGATAATTGTTGATTTGAGAAGTGCGTTCTTTCTAACCCCCATCAGAAAGGAGAATTAGAAGCCATTTGTATTCATCTTGGACAGTCATTGACTGCCTTACCCTAAGTCTATAAACTCTCTTTCTTCTTGTTAATGTCATAGTTCAAACAGATCTGGGCTATTTTAGTATTCCACATGGTTATGTTTGCCTACACATCAACTGCATGCTAGTTGGACTTGGTAAGCAGGAAGTGATAGGTACTCTGTATGTCACTGTAAGACACATGCATGTCAAAGGATTAGAAATAAACTCTGTAAAGATCCAGAGGCTTATTGTTCTGGTGAAGTTTGCAGAGGTCCAAGGATCTTGAGCATACTAACGTACACCCTCTAAAGTAAAGACCAAGTTAGTTCCTCCTACAAGTAGATATAGAACCAAAAATATTGCTTTGGATTTTGAAAACAACATATTCCATACTTGGGAACACTATTCTGACCCATTTATTGGGTGACTCAGAAGACAACCAGTTTTGAGTGGATCCCACAGCAGGAGACGACTTGCAGTGAAAGCTTCACATTCTTTCAGGCCTTTTGACCCAGTAGATTCAATGGTGCAAGATGAGATAGAAATGGATATTGTGTGGGAACTCTGTCAAGCCCTTCATGAGTCTCAGTAGCACAGATTCCCAAAGATTCCAGAACAAAGATAAGCATTCTGTAGCACTGACTACTTCTTATTTGCAAAGGACTACTTGGCCTGCTGCTGAGCTCCAGTAAGGACTGCCTAACCATGGACATTAAGTGAGACTGTAACCATGAAGTAGGTATGGTCAAAACTACCAGTTTGAGATGAGGGAGGCATAGCAGCAGTCCATGGTACAGCAAAAGTGAGAAAATCAGGATTGGGTCTGAGTAAATATAGTGCATAGAGGTAAAACACAGTGGGGAAGAAGGACAGACCCACATGCCATCTACTTCTGTTGTATTAGGTCAGCAGAAATACTGGCTAAGGGGAAAGAGAATCCATAATGAGTATAAGAGGAAGAAGATAATAATATGTCAGTTATGCCTCTGTGTCAGCTACAGTGAGGAAAGTTGTTTCTTCTACCATGAAACCTGCAGTATGTCTTTCTTAGAGATGGTGACTCTCTAATACCTGGGTCAATAACTGACTGGACCCTTTCTTGTAAAGATACACAAAAGAATGTGAGTAGTGCAAAAGATAGCAGAGACCTTGTTGCGATGCTCCATGACCTCTCGGTTTGCTGAGATTACCACGAAGACAGTCCAGAAGACACGCAGCCTCCCACTTCAAGTGCCCCAGTACAAGAGCTTGCTGTACCTGTGAGGTTTCCCAAAATGCCAGATAATCCTAAAAGAGTTGAAAGAATCCAGTTTCTTCTTCCATCTGGGGATATAATATTGAAGCACATTCTCCACGGTTTCTAAAATGATCCCCAGAGGAATTGAACTCAAATCACCTACACTGATAACTAATTCAATAATGTTCTCTTTATTGTCTTTTCTTCTCTCTCTCTGTCTATCTCTCTCTCTTTCTCTCTCTCTCTCTCTCTCTTTCTCTCTCTCTCTCTCTTTCTGTCTTTCTCTCTCTCTGTTTCCCCATATCTTGTGTTTTCTGAGATCATCTTCTAAATAAAATACATGTAGTTATGTCACTGTCCCAGGTCTGATATTTGGTAAGCCCAACCTAAGAAAGCATCCTTCCTTTCTTAAAACAACTTTCTTAGCACAACATATTGCATGAATGATGTAATTATCAAATTAGAAAATTTGCCTAATTTTTTTAAAAAATATCCTAAAAATCTCAGAAATATGGAGACTCAGTTCAGGTCCTTAAAGTAAATAATGACAGCTCTATAGACTACATAGACATTATACCAAACATCTACATGATCAGTTCTATTTAAATATAATGGGTCTCAGTGTCTGACTTTTCACCTTTGAAACTGCCTAGTTTAAACTACCATTAAACATAAGAGAATCAAAAAATGTTCCAGAAACTATTACCATAAATTTGAGAAGGTTACATTTTGGGAAAACCAAAGAGCTTGACTTAGTTTCTGCAACCTTTGTTTCAACCATCCAAGGAAGCATGTCATTGTCTGTGGAAAGTGTCATTGTTCTGATGGGCCTGCTCCAAGCCAACAGAAAATGGAGAAGGCTTTAAATTTTCATAAGCTTCGTCATGCCTCATCCAGCTTGCTGCACTTCTTGTCTGCTATTAGGAAGCAATTACTTGATGAGCTCTTTAAAAGGATGGAAAATGCTAAATGAGGTTCACGTACTGGCAACTTAAAAATCTGATCTCATTTCAGAGTGAAGTGTCCTACTACAGGAGAAGCCCAGAGAGAGGTTGGAAGCACCTTATCAAAATGGGAACACCTCAGTTCCTTCTGAAACAAACACTGCAAAAAAATATGCAACATATTAACCATTGTTAAATTCTTGTAATCTTGTTTTGAAACTCTGTATCATTGTTTTTATTTTCGTTTATTTTTCTGTCTTTAAAATAAAATAATAATACTCTCAAATGACATCTTTCTCTCAAAACACTTGACATTTGTTCTTCCTGTAATTTGAGTGGTCAGTTTCATTGATTTCTAGATCATTTGAACTATCTTCTAATGTCAAATTAATGAGATTTTACTTCACAAACAAAAATGGTTAAAACATATCTTTATTCCATTCCCACCTAAAATAAACTTACTTGGGTTAGTAGCACCTGATCTGCTACTCATCATTTTTACTTTTACATGACTTTCTGTGGCTCCTCCAGAATACTGTTCATAGATTCTGTTATTGAAATCTAGGCCCAGGGTTAAAATTCCTTAAGTATAATAAATAGAAATAGTGAAGCCAAATGACAGCAGAGAAATCAAATCGAAAACTGTAAAGGAGACTCTGAAATCCGCTCAGGGGGAGTGAAAACATCGCTCCACCAAGTTGGACAGATGTTGTGGGCCTTCACCATGTTTAAACTTTGGGGAGATACATTTATACACTTGCTGCTTGCTGAATCTTGCCTATAACACTCAGAATTAAAGCTCAGTGAATAGCCACTCCAGTTGGGAAATAGGCATTTGGGAGAAGAAAATGAAGACGTTGGATCCACAGAATAAACAGTAAATGCAAGGTGAATGTTACCAGTGAAAAGTCCTTAAAGAGACTGCCTCACGGTCCCACACAAAGAAAAGAACTTGTGTTCACCACGTGTCTCCTCAGTCTATCTGCTCCTTCCAGTAGTATTTCTTGCCAACCACATACAGGAAAGACCATTCCATTTGGAGTAGGATTTCTGAGCCACACTCTCATTTTGAATGCTATTATATTTTAAGGCAGTGATCCAAAAACTCAGTGTAGACTAGTGATTTTACCAGCAGCTAGAGCCAAGCTGTAGAAAAGGAAGTGATTGCACATCTGCTCTGACATTAATGCCAGCTTTCCTTCCTGACACTCAGTCCTCTGAGAGCAGAGAGTGGGAGTGCCGTACAAATGAATCAAAGTCAGCTAGTTAGAAATAAATGCATCCAATATGATATACCATCATTTTGCTAGAAAATTTAAAATTAAATTACCAGAAGTAATCTGTTCTACAAAATATTGCATTCACTCTCACGAGTCCCTAATATCTTTAATGTTTTATCAGATACAATTCAAATTTTAAGCTTATTTTAAAAATATAGTTTCCTGCATTTATTCGATTAGGTAAATCTGCTCAATGAACAGACTAAAAAAGAAAAAAATGTGAATTTTTCTTCTATGAAAGAATGAGCCAAAGAGGCACCACTTATTTTGAAATCCCCTTGTTGTGTAATCATTTACAAATTAGTTATCTCTGTAGGTTTCAGATCCCTGATTGTCCCTGATCATTCTTATGGACCCTTCAAGTTCTAATTTTCTATGATTACTCAATGTTTGCAAATATTCTCTATTAACATCAGCTTTCAAGTTATTTCAAAGCCAGCAGTTTCTTCATAAAACTGAGGACAAGTAAATATTCACCCAGGAATACTCTGTCTGAGATCATATTCACTTGATTTTGGTACAGAAAAACTAATCAAATTTCCTAGTTAGAGTTATAACTCGAGTCACAACTCACAGCTATAATTTTGATACCGTGTGCCTAGCTCTGTACAATGTGTTTTACACAGAGGGGTTCATTTTACTTGCATGACAACTCTGTTAGAAAATCAACCTCAAAAAAAAAAAAACAAACTCACCCATTACTTTGTTTTGGAAGTGACTGATGAGGAATGGCTGATTCTAAAACTCATACTCTTTTGCACTGCATTATAATGATATAACTAGGGGAAAAAAGAAAACTTCTTACATTGGGCACTATTGTTCAACAAGGGAATCCACAAGTTGGCAAATCGTGTATTGGCATTTTCTGAGGTGCCAAGAAGTACCAAAAGTCATCAACACAGATGTCTTCTAGGTGAACTATGTAGTACTCCCCCAATGTACAAAGAGTAAGACTTACAACAGATTCTAAGCAATAGCATTCAAAATAATCTTTATTTTTATTTTGTCATATCATATTTATATTCGTTTAAGGGGTGGAGTATAATGTGATATATGTAAAAAAGTGTAAAATCAAATCACCGTTAATCAGAGTTTTGGTCTTCTCCATCTTTTATAATTTCTCTGTGTTGGGAAACTTCAAATACTCACAGGTATTTGGGCTGGGGATTTAGTTCAGTGGCCTAAGTGCCTGCCTGGCAAGCACAAGGTCATGAGTTCAAACCCTGGTGCCCCACAAACAAAAAGAAATATATAATAAGTTGTTATAGGCTATGGTTAGCCTTATATGTTATAGAACATTAGAACTAATCTTCCTAATTGAAGAAAAGAACAATTCTACATAATACATTAAGATTCATTTGGATTTCATAACAACATTAGGAATACACATCGATATTCGACAATTTTGGATTTTCTTTGAATGACAAAACCATAAATTGACTTTAAAAAATTAGACAGGTACAACAAAAAAGTATTTCCTATAAAGCTTGTCAGAAGGAATGAGAATTTCTAGTATTTTTACAGGATTCATTTATTTGGGTAGATACAACTTATTTTGAGAATCACAGTTATATTAATTTCCTTTGCAATTGTAGTAGGCTACCATTCATATTTTTTCCTACATGAAGAAATTTAAATGTCAAATTGTTTTAAGTTCATTTCTTCAATTTTAAAAAGTCCATATATGCTTTTGGCATTTCTTGATAGTTACAATGTTATTCTCACATTCAAATATTTCAGTGCACTAATTCTCTATAGGCTTTTTAGGATTAAGTGTGACATTTTCTTTATATTTTTGTGTCTCACATATTAAATAGAAACTCTTTAAATGATTTAAGGAATGTATTTTATGTGCATCTAAGAAATAAAACTCAGTTTTTTTCCCTAATATGCAAACCAATTTCTACTGTCATTTAAACCTTTGATCTCAGATACACAGTGATAAGGAGGAAAAGATGATAAATGGCCGTGTAATAAGATGCTTAACAGGAAGTCATCAAACTTTACATCTTTTGGTCTTGATCCAACAAATCTAAATCAAAAAGTCAAACTCAGGTAGAAATAATGACTTTACTGGTAGATGCAAATTTCAGATACATGGAGTAATGCAGCAGAGATATAAAGAAGACAGTTGGAAATATGAGTCTTGAGCTCAGACGAGAAAGTACTACAGTCAAAATATATTATTCAACCACAACAAATAAGGTATCCGGCTACCTAAAAGCACATATAACACACATTTATAATGAGGCTGAAATTTACACTCTAGGTCATATATACAAAATAGCCAGCACTAGATATTGTCTGAATATAACTTTACCTTCAAACCCATTTCAACCAAAACATAAAATTTGCCTCATAAAGGTAACTTAGTGTCTCCCATCTGAAGCAATTTCTTCTGGGGTAAATATCCGTTAAGATAAAGATGCAACACTGGGCCAGGGATATAGCTCAGAGGCACAGTGCATGCCTTGCAATCCTGAGGTCCTGAGTTTGATTGCTGGTGGAAAAAAAAAAATAGCTGCAACCCCTCGTCAGGGCTGTTTCTCCCCTCCACTAACTCTGCCTTCATGAGGTCATTAGTCAAAGGTGGGCATCTGCATATCACCATGACAATAATACGGGAGAGAAAGGAGGATGTGTCTGTGGCCTAAAAACTTCCCCTTGAATTCCTGCTGACCTTCTTCCTGCCTGCTGACTGGTTGTCTTATGCTTTGGGGTGCTTATATAAGTGAACCATACCTACTTAGAACAAATTTGCAGCTAGATAGATCTAGAATGGAACAGCAGGTAGCTTCAGGCCTTTGCCCTGATTTTACTTACTCCTCTGTAAATACAGAATTTATTACCACATTGTAGAGTAAAAAGAAAGTGGTGAACTACTTAGCTCATAGAAGGTCCCCTTCCAATGACAGCCATCTAAGCGATAGCCTAGTCTGGTGACAAACTCTCATGCACTGAACAAAGAGTACTGTCCTCTTCAGAAAACCACATGGTAATGCATAAACATGAAAGAGTTCTTTTTCTCAGCCAAGCCTCTGCAAAAAATATTGAGATTTAGGCACTGTAGTATTTAAAATTTTACCAATGGGGTATATCGCTCCTCATACAAAATCATGAATAGGAAAGAAATCTATGAGAAAACTAAATCTGTTCATTGATAAACTTTTGTCCACAACTCCACAGGCCTAGGCCAAAAGAATGTACTTTTAGAAGACAAATACTTTAAGGATGAGTGAAAACAGGAAGTAACCTAAGATACGAAAGCACTTTGGCTGTTTCAACTGGCAAACGCTAAGTTCAATGTGCTCACACTCTAAATAAACTGAATGAAGTCCAGCTGCTTACTAATAATATGCTCACTTTCTCTTTGCCTCACAAGCAAACCAGTAATTTACACAGCCAGTAATCAGCAAAGCACAAACAGACATTCATGACATGTGACATAAGGTCACAGCAATAACATTGTCAAGGCAATCCCCAGTGCTTCTCAGACTAGGGATGTCCATAACCTCAAAACAAACGAGACCGCCAGGAAACAGCACAAAACACATGCAGGAGCCTGCTCAGGGAGCATGATTCCTGCATGTAAAAAAATAAAGTTTTAAAAACTAGCAAAATTATGCTAAGGTGGCCAGTGGTAGCTGCTGCTAGCATCACTGATTTGTGAGCGCATGGTCTGCAGCAGTGGTGTAGCTGCCGAGGTATTTTTTAATGATCCATTTTCAACAGTAAGGAAAGAACAGAGTGAAGGAACCAAGCCTACTATGAGACGCAGCTACAGTGTAACTGTACTGACAAGAAGCTCTACATTCGCTGATCTTGGCTTCACCCCATTCATGTTATCTAGTTAAGTTTCCCAAATGCAATTCAGAACCTGTCAACCACACTTTCTGAAGAGGCGCTCTTCCATCACGATGCCTCTTCCTAGGTCAGAAAGACGATTCTGGCTGCATTTAAGAAAATAA
>RJWT010031877.1:0-14256 GCA_004365215.1 Cuniculus paca | reverse complement strand
GAAAGGTGATTAATTTATTTATGAGAAAGAAAAAGCAGAAGACAGGAAGCTGCCCCAAAGAGGGCCTCTGGAAAGATGGATACCCCTGAGCCCTTGTCCCTGGCTTCTTTTATTAGGACTAGTGACCCTTCCGTCCCTAGAATTTGTCACAGTCTGATTAGCTCTGTGGCTATCTTTGGCCCAAACCTGGGTACTTTTGCATACGTGGACATTGCTTTTGGTGGGCTTCGTTTGGTCCCTTCCTGCCCTTTTGTGATACATAAATTGGTTGGGGGTTATAGAAAGGCCGTTTAAAGTTAGTGGTTAAGTAAACAGAATGCATGTGCATCTAGGGCAGTAATATAGTGACCCTAGAGTGAGAAGTAACACCCAGACCTTTTTCTTTTATTTTACTGTATTTTATTTTATTTTATCTTATTTATTTTTTTGAGACAGAATCTCACTATGTAGTTCAGGCTGCCTTGAACTCATTCTGTAGCCCAGGCTCGCCTCAAAGTTGTGGTGATCCTCCTGCCTCAGCCTCATGAGTGCCGGGATTACAGGTGTGCACCACCATGCCTGGCTCCTCGTTGTTTTTGTATTTTTTTTTTTTTGTGGCACCAAGGATTGAACTCATAACCTTGCACTTGCCAGGTAGGCGCTTAGGCCACTGAGCTAAATCGCTGGCCCTTGCTCCTCATTATTTTTTATTTTTACTTTGAGACAGGGTCTCTCTAAGTAGATAAGTTGTCCAGTCTGGGCTCGAACTGCAGTCCTGCCTCAACGCCCACAGAGGGCTAGGATTGTAAGCTGTACCACCACACCTGGCTGACTCATTTTATTTTATTGATTTGTTTGTTTTAGTTTTTACAGTTTATTAATTCTCTTATGTAAAACTTGTGCAATTACCGCCGACAGGCACTGCAGAATCCTTACTCCTCCGGCTGTCCTGCAGTCCCCGACTCACCGCTAAGCAATTCCCTGCAGCCTTCTTCATCTGCTCTTGCATTCCTTTTGCTATATTGTCGAGGTCTTTTTCTTCTCCAAGAAGCCCTGTCTTGGAAGTCTGTGTTTGGGCTTTCTCTCTGCTATCTAGTGGGGCTTGCCTAACATTTTTCTTGACAACATTTTCTTGTCTTGCCACCACCAAAATGGGTTCTGAATCCAAATGCAAAAATCTGCTGTAATCTTTCGGCTCAGGCACCGTCGCTTTCCCGGGGTGAAGCACATCCGTGACCATTCGTTTCCTTTGAAGTAGTGGCTCGGTCAGGAACTTCCTGGCCGGGATAGTTACTGTGTCATTCGTGTTGGCGGTAGTTCCTCAGGCAGCCAGACGGGGAGAAAAAAGACCTCATGCTATATTTTAATGTTTTCATGCTGCCCCCTACACTTTCACAACATAAAGGAAGATAGAGATTCGGTGTATTTAGCTACAATGGAAAATGAGATTTTGGATTTGAGAGGTTAGAGGGCCCCGACTGTGGAGGGTCCAAGATGAGCAACCTTTGAACAAGGGCGGGAAGAATCCATGGGAAACTAATGAAAAAGGAGCCAGGCGCTCGGGCGCCACCAGGGGGCAGTGTCGGCCGTGGAACTGCGAGACGCGGGAGCGAGCAATTTGCGCCCGGAACTGGTCTCCCGTGCGAGTCTAGCTCAGCTGGGCGGGGAGTGGGGGGCGGATTCTGCAGCTGCCGGAAACTGAAAGAACAGCTGTAGAGCAGTGCCGCGTGCTTGATGCGTCCAGGAAGGGAAGAATGAAGTTGTTGGAAGAGCGCGGGGGCCCAGTGGAAATACTGTACAGCTCAGGGGGTTACTGAGCGAGTCTCAGTGACTGCCATTGGTCAAGAAGTTAGGGGTAAACTTGTGATCCCAGCCCTTGGGAGGCTGAGGCAGGAGGATCGTTGTGAGTTCAAAACCAGCCTGGGTTACAGAGGGAGTTTAAGGCCAGCCGGAACTGCATAGTGAGACCCTGTCTCAAAAAGACAAAAGAAAAAACAAAAAGTTAGGTGTTCTCCCCCTCCACCTGCAACTTATTTCTATTATTTTCAAATCTGCGGTCAACTCAAATAACAGTACGGTTTTAACACCCTCATGCACTTTCCCTGCGTTCACCCACTGCTGACATTTTATCACAGTTGTTTTGTTTCACACTTTGTATGTGCTTTCCCTGCCCCAGAACAGTCAAAATTCAATTGCGGGGATGGAGGTGTGGCTCAGTGGCACAGAGCCCTCCTAGTGTGAGGAGGCCCTATGTTCAGCCTCCAACACTTCAAAAACAAATAACAACCCAAAAAACCCCAAAACATCTCGGTTTGTGGTGGTGCATGCCTGTAATCCCAGCACTTGGGAGGCTGAGGCAGGAGGATCACAAATTCAAGGGCAGCCTGGGATCTCAGTGAGACCCTGGCTCAGAATTAAAGGTGGGGGGCTGGAGAGGCAGCTCAGTGGTAGAGCATTTGCCTGTTGTGTTCAAGGCTGCGGGTTCAACCCCCATCCCTGCAAAAAAGAAAAGAAAAAGATTATGGAGGACTCTAAAATGCTTTATGTGGCTTCTATCAATATTTGCCATATTAGAAACTAAACCTGAGACTTTTTTTTTGTTTTTGGACTCGGGATTGAACCCAGGACTTTCACTCTGAGCTCCATTTTCAGCTTTTCATAGTTTTCAGTTGGAGGTAAAGCCTTGCTAAGCTGCCCATGTGGGAGTTGAATAAGGTAAGATAAAAAAAATAAATAAATAAAAATAAAGATAGGAAGAGAGGTAGAAAGGAGACAAGGGAAATTGTAATATTTTAAAAAATTTTAAATTAAGTTTATTGGTAGATTTTAGGTATACATAATGACCACATTCATCATAGAGAGTTTGTACCTGTACATGATATATCTTGATTTCCCCCCCATTCCCTACCCTTCCTTCACCCCCTTCCCCTCCTGATTTGCAAAAACTTTGTTTCCATTTTTTCTTCTTTTCTCATTTTTTTTCCTTTTCCCTTCCTTTCCTCCTCCCCACTCCCTAGTTCCCCTTGTGAACATTTTCTTCCTACTTCACCATATCTGTTATACATTCTGGTCCTTATGTACACTTTCGGTTTCTCACACCAGAGGAACAAGGTGGTATTTGCACATGTGCGTCTGATTTATTTCACTTAAGAGTATGAACTCAAGGTGCCTCCATTTACCAGGGAACGTCTCAAGCTTCTCCTTTATGGGAGAATAATACCCCATTGTATAAAAAGACTGCATCTTCTTTATCCATTCTTTGGTTGATGGGCACTTGGGCTGTTTTCAAGATTCAGCTACATAATATTAAAATTGTACTTTAAAAAACCCTGCACCTTAGAATAAGCCTTTATTTTCCCCTTCCAGGGAAGATTCCTAAGGGCTTTGAAGACAATCAGCCTGCGCACTGGGCTCTGGGCCTGTGCTCTTCTCTTGCATGTACTCTCCCTACCCTTCCCCGCTTCATGCTTAGGGAGCTGCGACAGTGCTAAGAGGAGAGCAGGTCTCAGCTTCAAACATGTGGACATGCTTCCCATTTTATTTTGTTTTTGTTTTTGATTTTTGAGACAGGGTCTCACTGCATAGTGCAGGCTAGCCTTGAACTCATTATACAGCCCAGGCTGGCCTCAAAGTCACAGCAGTCCTCCTGCCTCAGCCTCCCAAATGCTGGGATCACAGGCGTGCACCACCACACCTAGCCAGTGGTTTCCATTTTAACACAACCCACACAATAGATAAACCCGACACAACAGAGTACACATCCTGCACAACCCCACCCCCAGAGCCCAGTAAATATACCACCTTGAGGCCACAGTGTCTCTATTTCGCTCTCCCTCTCTCTCTACCCTAGGCCCATCCTCTATTTCTTTGTACTTTTAAAATCCTACCTAGTAAATCCTTTGATGCCTTTTGCTGACTACTCCTGAAAATTCCTTTCCCACAACAGGAGTCACTGGACTTATTGTACAGGCAAAAGGCAAGTTAAGTTTCTTTATCTCTGCTTCAGGTACCTCCTTGAACCCTATCCAGTGACATCAAACTTGTGACCTTCTGGCCTCAGCTTCATGAAGTGTGGGATTATGGGTATGTGTCACCACATCCAGCTCCTTGAGACATTTTTAGAAAAACAAGATTATACCAGCATGCATTCCATCAACCATTGTATCAGTGATATCATGAAAGTCATGGATGCTGGGCCTGGTGGCACATGCCTGTAATCCCAGCACTTGGGAGGCTGAGGCAGGAGGATTGGGGCAAGTTTGAGGCCAGACTGAACTACATAGACCTTGTCTCAAAAAACAAAAACAGGCAACCCACTGGGGACCCCTTCTGTCTCTCTCTCTCAGACAGAAGCTTTCTTTCTCTCAATAAATATATTCTGCAAAAAAAAAAAAAAAAAAAAAAACCAGAGGCCAGGGATCTAGCTCAGTGGCCTACGCACCTGCCTGGCAAGCGCAATGTCAATCCCTGGTGCCACAAAAAAAAAAAACACGGGCCAGGGATTTAGCTCAGTGGCATAAGTGCCTGCCTGGCAAGCGTGGGATTGTGAGTTCGATCCCTGGTACCAAAAACAAAACAAAACAAAACAAAACAAAACAAAACTCATGGAACTTCTAAAACGCATATGTGGAAATGAAAGGAAAAGGCAAAAGGCTTTTTGAAATCTTATGAAAACAGTTTTGACCCTGTGGATCCTTAGAGTTCCCCCAGCTATACCACTTCTTAATATAATCTTTGTCAAAATAACAAACTGTATAGCATCTTTATATCATCAGTAAATAGCCCATATTCAAATGTCCCTGCTTGTTCCAGGAGTAATTTTTTACAACTTTTTTAAGGAACCAGGATCCAATCAAGTTTCCTGGCATTTGGTTACTATTGGTATTTAGTCTCTTCTCTAGGACAGTTTCATCCCTTTTTGCTTTATGACATTGAGTTTCTTCGTGTATGTGGTACTGGAGATTGAACCTGGGGCCTTCACACTGAACTAACCCCAGCCCTCTCTTATCTTGAGATAGGGTCTTACTATCATGCTAATTTGCCCAACCTGGACTGGAAGTTGCAAGCCTCCTGCCTCAGCCTCCCAGATCACAGGTGTGTGCCACCAAGCCCTGTGACATTTGACTTCCAGGCTTGTGTTACAGGATGTCCCACATTCTGCATGTATTTGGTTGTTTTTCCTGGTATCACTCAACTTCTTCTAAAACTTCTCTTTCCTGCAAACGGAAGTAGACCGTGGATTGTTTTGTGCTGGTTAATGATAGCAGGTAACAGAATAGTAGAACCCAGCCTTTGCTTCTCACCAGGCATGTACTGAGCTCTCTGGGTGAATTTGCTCTGCATTTATCTCAGGTCTTCAGCAGTGAATGTTGTGCCCCGCCCCATTTGGGGGAGGAGGATTCTCCCAGCTGGGAGCGAGGTATCTGGGATTTGAATTTGGGCAGACAGACTTCAGGGCCTCACTGTGAACCGCCCATGTTTCCAGCCCCCAGGTGACAGTGGGTGGTTTAAACAGATGGTCCTGCTGTGGGGTTGATACACACCGCACCTGTCCCCAAATTAAGCCTTTCCTCAGCATCTCAGGCCCCAGACCTCTGTATGGTTCCTTTGCTCACCACCCTGTCTCAGAGCACAAGGTGCCACCTGGGAGCTCTTAATTCAGCCCTGGCATGCAGAGACCACAAGTGGCAGAGCCCTCAGAGGCGGGGCAGACTGGGCAGCCACTTCCTGCCCGGGGACCCTGAGCTGTGTATCTCTCTGGGCCTCTGTAGCCCCATCTGGAAAATGGTTACAATCCCAGTATCAGGAATGAGTGAGTATAGCCCTGAGAGGTTGCTAGAGCACTTGCTGGCACACAGTTGGTTCTAGGCCAAAAAAAAAAAAAAATGGATCTTGACACTGTTGTGGTTTTACTTTCATGGAGCAATATGCTCGTACCTCCTAGTTGCATTGTAAAATGTTTCTGAAGTTTTTGGTTTTTGTTGTTTTCTTCTTGTTTTGTTTTTGGTTTTTTGAGACAGGGTCCTACTCTGTGGTCCAGGCTGGCCTCACACCTAAGATCTTCTGGCCTCAGGCTCCCAATTGCTGTGGCAGGGATTCAAACTGTGTGTCACCGTACCTGGCAACAACTTTTCTTTTCTTCCTTTCTTCCTTTCTTCCTTTCTTCCTTTCTTCCTTTCTTCCTTTCTTCCTTTCTTCCTTTCTTCCTTTCTTCCTTTCTTCCTTTCTTCCTTTCTTCCTTTCTTCCTTTCTTCCTTTCTTCCTTTCTTCCTTTCTTCCTTCCTTTCTTTCTTTCTTTCTTTCTTTCTTTCTTTCTTTCTTCTTTTTGACACAGGGTCTCGCTATCCAGTTCAAACTAGCCTTGAACTCACTTTGTAGCCCAGGTTGGTCTTGAACTTGCAACGATCCTCCTGCCTCAGTCTCCCGTGTACTGGCATAACAGGCCTGTGCCACCAGGCCCGGCTTATCTTTTGGTTGAGATTTGGACTTCCTTTCTAACTTATAACTGTGTTGTAGGAAAACTAAGCCCATAGGTTTTATAATAAATACCTGCTGACATCTAGTTGCAGGCAGCAGGGAGTGGTGGGGCCTATGGCAAATGTTTGGATGCCTCTGTCACTTGTAGGGTACAATTCATACTGTGTATTTGTGTTTTGGAATCAATGCAACTTTATCCTTCTATTTTATTTTATTTTATTTTTGAGACAGGGGCTTGTTCTGTAGTTCAGGCTGGCCCTGTACTCACTATGTAGCCCAGGCTGGCCCCAAACTTGGGTCAGTCCTCTGGCTTCAGCCTCCCAAATGCTGGGATTACAGGCATGCACCACCACGCTTGGCCTCTTCTGTTGTTAAAAACGAAACTGAAAATACCCATTTTGGAAACTGCACCCAATTTTTAAAGTCACACAGCGAATTTAGGCTTCTAGAAAGCATAAAACAGCAGTTCTGTGGGCAGAATCTGGCCCTCAGGCTCCCCTGTGTCTCTGCTGACAAATGGGCCTTATTGGACCTTCATAACTGTGCAGTGAGGTCGAAATTATTTTCCCCATTTTACTGATAAGGAAACACTAGAAAGAAAGTGACACACCTGGAAATCATACAAGCAAGGGAGTGAGCTAGGATTTGAACCCAGGAAATTTTTCTTTTCTCTTCTTCTTTATTTTATTTTATTTTATTTTATTTTATTTTATTTTATTTTATTTTACTTTAGACAGGAGTTTGCCATGTAGTTTAGGCTGGCCTTGAATTCACTATGTAACTCAGGCTGGCCTCGAACTCATGGCGATCCTCCTGCCTCAGTGCTAGAATTACAGATGTGTGCCACCTTGCCCAGATGGAACCCGGGAAGCTTTGTAATTCTACTAGATCAGTGGTTTTTAAATTTTAAATCATTATTCTAATTTTTATTATGCAGCACTTAGTGTATTCTGAGTATTTTTCTAGGTGCTTTACATACATGAAATAGTTTATGTCGGCCCTGTGAGCTGGCTGCAGTTATTATCTCCATTTTACAATGAGCAGACAGGTCCAATGAGGTGGAGTAACTTGTCTGAGGTCACACACAGCTGTTTAAAGATCTAAGAGTAGGGCCCATGCCATCTGGCTCCAGAGCTTGTTTTTTTTTTTTTTTAACTATTTGATTCCATTTATATAACATGAAAACTAATGTATAATAACAGAAAATAGGCCAGTGGTTGTCTGGGGTGGGGTGGCAGAAGTATGGATTAGAAAGGAACACAAGAGCCAGGCATGGTGATGCATGCCTGTGATTCCAGCACTTGGGAGGCTGAGGCAGGAGGGTCACCACGAGTTCAAGGCCTGCCTGGACTACATAGTGAGTTCAAAGCCAGCCTGCATTACAAAGTGAGACCCTGTCTCAAAAAATCAAACAAAGAATTTCAGAAAGGAGCACAAGGAAACTTTGGCAGGTGATGGAAATATTTTTCATCTGGTTGTGATAATGGTTTCATGGGAGCACTTTTAAAAACATGTAGAAGAATGCTAGGCATGGAGAGGCTTGTCTGTAATTCCCGCTACTTAGGAGGCTGAGGCAGGAGGATTGCAAATTGAAGGTCACCTTGGACAATGTAACAAGACTATGTCTCAAAATGAAATAAAAAGGGCTAAGGATGCAGCTCAGTGGCAAAGCACTTGGCTAATATACACAAGGCCCTAGGTTCAATCCCCAGTACCAGGAGGGGAAAAAAGGTGTAAAAGAAGGGGGGGAAAAAGCTGTAATCCTAGCACCTGGGAGATTGAAGGATTTCAAGTTATGGCCCAGTCAATTTAGTGACTTAGTGTGACTGTCTCAAAATAAGAAAAAGGGCTGGGGATGGAGCTCAGTATGCAGGCCCCAGGTTCAAGCAGAACCAGAAAAAATAGAAAAATCACCAGCCCCATGAGTGAATTTACCTAAATATTTAGAGAACAATAATTCCAGAACTATTGGAAGCATTACAAATTCCTTTTAAGAAAACAGTATGCAGTAGCCAGGTGTGGGTGGTGCAAGCCTGTAATTGTAGCACTCAGGAGGCTGAGGCAGGAGGATAACCAGAGTTTGAGGTTTGACTACTTCCCGGTAGTGCCACAAACTGGAGTCTGAGCTTTTGGGGGATGCTTTGGATGCAAAGCTGAAGCACTGGGCGTATCCTGTTCAGGGAAATTACAGCCAGGTAAAGCACAGTGAGAAGAGGAGGAGGCATGGTGACCTCTAAGTGATGCTGATGAGAAGCCTTCTCTTAGGTGGGGTTCTGAGTCTGGAAGGGGAGATTCAGGACCTCAGTGTGGTCTCCCATGCCCTGTTCACTCCTGCTCTCTATGCCCATGGACTTTGTTTGTGTTTGTTGCTTCTTTTCTTTCCACTCCTCTCCCTTTCCCTTCTCTTTCTCCTCGCCCTCCCCCTCGCCCTCCCCCTCCCCCCTCTGCTGCTGCTGCTGGGCATAGAACCTAGGTGGCATGCATGCTAGAAATGCCCTTCCTGAGCTGCACCCAGCCCTTCTTCACCATCTCTTGCCTGTTCTTGAAAAACCACCAAAAAAGCCTGGCAAACCTGTAATCTCAGTGACTTGGGGACCTAAGGCAGGAGCATCACAGCTTCAAAGACAGACTAGGCAATGTAGCCGGACCCTGTCTCAAAACCAAAAAGGGCAGGGGGTGCGGCTCGGGGGTCGGGCGCCCCTGGGTTTGATCCCCAGTCCTGCAAAGCAGCAGGCAAGCACACACACACGCACCCTCCAGGGCCCTGGGACTGTCCTTCACCCCTCATCCGTGTACCTTTTCCCAGAGACAAATATCCTCCCTCTAGATCAGGTGTGAAGCCCGGGCTTCGGGAAACAAGCCTTGCTCTGACTGTGTAGCGAGCACTGGAGATGGGCGCTCTGTCCTCTGTGCTCGTCTGTTCTCTGCTCTGCGCTGCCCTTAGTTCCCAGCTGGGGGCTGCCCCACCCGGTGCTGCCCGGGGTCTCGCAGTGCAGGGCTTGGTGTATACTAAGCGCGTGCTGGGCCACTGAGCTGCAGCCCCGCGCTGTTATTTTTATATTAACACGCTTACCTTTTTCTCCTTGATTTACAAGATCCGCTGGTATGTGAAGCACATTGCTCACCATGGTCCGTATCTAGGCGTCACAATGGTACCGTCCAGCTTATCGAGTCCAATTCGTCATGGTGGTGTTGCAGTTCAGAAACTTTGAGCTGATTTTAACCCAAACTCGTCGATCTCTTCATCTAGATGGGACCCTGGGCTAGGCGAGCCTTCTGGGCTAGGGACCTTGAAGCTCCTTGGTGGGTGACTGTCTCTACTCCCACTCCTGCCAGGCCTTGGAGACCCGGGCCAGCCCTGGCCATACCCCTGGCTGTGTCACCTTTGTCCTGAATGACCACAGCATGGCGTTCACAGGAGATGCCCTGCTGATCCGAGGCTGTGGGCGAACGGACTTCCAGCAAGGTGACTCCCGCCTTTACTCAGCCCAAGGCCTCAGTGTGGGCCAGGGTGTTCAGTGTCAGTGACAGGAATAAATGAGTGGACTTGAGGTTTTCAGGGGGTCAGTATCAGATTTAAAGAGTTGAGCTGCTGGAGTGTGGGAGGAATTTGATATGCAGCCAGCTGTTAGGGGATGGCTACATTTGTGGGTATACTAGTTATCTATTGCTGTGTAACAAATAACCCCAAAACCCCAAAACCTAGCTTACTGTCTCTCACAGTGTTTCTGAGGGTCGGAGATCTGGGAGCAGCTTAGCTGGTGACTCTGTCCATTTTCCTGTTCCAGAACCTTCTTGGGCTCCCGGGGGTGGGGCGGTACTCCTTGTGCTTCAGCTCATCCCAACTTCCAGAGCGCCTGTTATACTGGTGAACTTCTTACCATTCCTCAGTCCTTCACACATGCTGTTCCACCTGTCTAGAATGTCCTTCCCTGTGCCCAGATAAAGGCGGATTGGCAGAGGAGTTTAGCTATAGGGATTTCCTCCTCCCATTCTTTTCCTGGGGAAAGAAGTCAGGGGGCTTCTCCTGTCCTGTGAGCCACTGAAATCTGTGCTTTCCTTCTCCAGGCTGTGCTAAGACCTTGTACCACTCAGTTCACAAAAAGATCTTCACGCTTCCAGGAGAGTGTCTGGTCTACCCTGCTCATGATTACCATGGTGAGGCCTTGCTGGAGGAGTTGTGGGGCTTCCTTTGCTTGTGAGAGGGGCTAGCAAACTCCTGTAATCCTCATAGGGTGCGGAGACTACAAGTTCCAGAAATTCCTCTGGCCAGAAAGGTTCAGTGCCTGGGTACGCAGTGTGTGGCTGTAGTAGCAACTACATGACTCCCGGCATTCCCCAGGACCTGGGTTTCCCTGGGGTGCCTTATAAGCTCAGGAAGCTGCGTTTCCCATGGTGCCCATTGAAAAGAAAAAGAAGATTCAGGAACATTCTGAGAAAAACCTGTTAGGGAGGTAACCCAGTCAGGGAGGTAACCCCTAAGAGGCCCAAGGTACTGGACCCCTTGACTTCCCTTGCCCTCCCTTGGCTACTAGGGCTTACAGTGTCCACTGTGGAGGAGGAGCGGACCTTGAACCCTCGGCTCACCCTCAGCTGTGAGGAATTTGTCAAGTTGATGGACAACCTGAACTTGCCCAAACCTGAGCAGATAGGTGAGTATCTGGGGAACCGAATTCCTTGGACCCCTGGGTCTGAGGGAGGAGGCTGGGCCAGGACCCCCGGGTCTGAGTGAGGAGGCTGGGCCTGGATCCCCGGGTCTGAGGGAGGAGGCTGGGCCAGGACCCCCGGGTCTGAGGGAGGAGGCTGGGCCAGGACCCCCGGGTCTGAGGGAGGAGGCTGGGGCTGAGGGAAGATGGGCTCAGGACTAGAACTATAATCCCACAGAGAAGAGCTTTTCTTGATCCTGGGTCCTTATCAGGGCAGGGATCTGCTAGGCCCTTAGTTTCCTGCATGGTTTTTCCTTTCAGATGTTGCTGTTCCAGCCAACATGCGCTGTGGGGTACAGACCCTGCCTTCCTGACCTGTCCTGTCAGGTGCACTAGATGGGGTGAAGGGGGAGCTGCCTTCGCTGCACCTGCCTCCTCTCCCACCCCACCCCCACCAGCTCCTCAAGCTTCTTAAATAAAACATTTTTTTGGTCTGTGAATTTGACTTCTGTCTGTTTTGTGGAGGGAACCTTTGGGGCTGCAGTGTTGAGATCAGCTCTGGTCCCTTGGATTGGCTGGGATGCTGGGCAGGATGAGGGCCCAGGGGGCTGACATGGTGGAGATCCTAACTCACAAGATAGGAGGAACCATAGAATTCAGGGCAGGTGTTCTTAGGACCTTAGCTAGAGCAGGGTCTTGCCTTTGAACCACTTGAAGTGCCATGGTAAGTTACTTACCTCTCCAGTCCTCAGTTTCCTGATCTGTAAAAAGGGAGTAATAGTAGTAGTGTCCCGTGAGGACCTGATAAGTCCGTGAATGAGCATGCTGGGCACCCTGTGCTGCTGATCCTCTCAGAGCTTGCTATTACTGCTATCATCTGGAATATCTCTGAGGCACTTCCTGGCTTGCTGTGACAGTTCACCTAATGGTTAATCACATGGATTTTGAGAGCAGGAAGTTGATGTTAACATTTACAATGTGTAGATCTGGGGCATTTGCTTTTGGGGGGGTCTGCTGTGAGGTTGGGACTAACATGCTGTGTTTAGCACTGGAGATGGGACTTAGGGGAGCGCTACCACTGAGCTGCAGCCTCAGCCTTTTAAAAAATTTTATTTTGAGACAGGGTCTTGCTGAGCGGCTAAATTGCCTACACTCTGCTCAATCTTGCCATCCTCCTGCCTCAGCCTCCCAGAGTGCTGAGATTACAGGTATACACACCCAGCTTCCTTTTTGGAGAGAGTGTTTTAGACAGCTAAATTAGATAAAAATATAGGCAGTCAGACAGGGCTAGGCCAGAAGACCAGATAGCTTGCAACTGGAGGAGACAAGATACTTCCTGCTGTGGGCCAGACCTCAAGACAAAAGACCAAACAAATGCACCCACGTACTTCCTAAGGATAAACATCAGGGACTGATACTCTAAATAGGTATTGATCACCTTGAGGAAGCCAGAAGGAGCCACTAACCCAGCTTCCTACAGGAAAAGGCCCTGTTCTGTATTCATGCCCCCTTGCTGCGTGACCACTTCCCTCAGGATTCAATACCAATTTAATCAATTTTACCTGAGCAATTACACTCATAATCTTATTGGTTGACCATAGTTCCGTTCCATCTCATGCTCACCTTGTGATTTCCCATTTTGCTCCACCTTGGATCCGCCTCCCATTGAGGATTTGCTCTATAAAAATCCCTAGAAAAGGCAGGGTTCTCGGCAACCCAATTGGGACCCCCTTCTGTCTCTCCTCTCTCTCTCTCTCAGACAGAAGCTTTCTTTATCTCAATAAATATATTCTGCTGTTAACCTCCGTTGTTCCTAAAATTCATTCCTCGATTTTAGAGAACATCAGCTCCTGGCGGGCATCTATCAGGTTGGGAGTTTCTTTCCCCGTATCAAGAGGGTCTGGCTAAATTGCTCAAGTAGGAACGGAACCTCCAATCCCTCGGCCTCAGCCTCCCAAGTGCTGGGATTACAGGTGTGCACCACTTCCCTGGGCTTTTAGCACAGCTCCCAAGTCTAACAATCCTGCTTCACGTACAGGTTGTTTTCCTGTTTTTGCCCAGAGAGGAAAGGGTCTGGCTGACAGTTTTTTCCTCTGGCCTCCACCCCATGACGAAGTGTGTGTATGTGTGTGGGGGGGTACACTTCCCTCTGTTTCGGGGCTGGTCACTGACTCAGCTCGGGGCACCCCCTGCCCCTGTCCAGCTCCCTAAACCGGTCGGGGCCCTTCTAAAGGGGTTATTAGAAGGGAGAGGCCCCCATCTCCGTTCCCATCTTCCTTTGAGGACTCGGGATCTAGGCATCAGCAAGGCCAGCATGCAGAGGTGGCCAAGTGCCTGGCCCTCCAGGGGTCAGGGGTGGGTGCGCCGGCGGCGGCGGAGTGGGAGGTCGCGACGCTGGGTCCTGCGAGGGTGGAGCCGGTGGGGCCAGGAGGGCCCGGTGCCGCGGCCGCGGGCGGGGCGAGCTGGTCGCTCCCTGCTCCCGTGAGAGCTGTTGGACCTGTTGGCCCCCCTCCACTTCCGGGCTGCTGGGGAGGGGGACGGGGCGGCTTCTCTCCTCCCTCTGCCCCAGCCACCTGTCTCGTGGCAGAAGCCACAGCGCCCGGGGCGCCGAGCGGAGCTGGTGAGCGGAGGCTGCGGGAGGAGGGGGCTGCAGACTCGGCCTCGGGGCGGCGGGGGCGGCGGGAGCTGGAGCTGGGAATCTGGTTCCCAGGAGGGACGGACTCAGGCTCGGACTTGTCCGGAGAGCGGAGGGCTGGGAACCCCGACTCCTGGATCCCGGGGTGAGGCGGCATGGGTGGGGCCAGGACTGCGGGGCTCCGGGGAGGAAGAGGGGTTGAGTCAGGAAGGAGGACGAGGGGTGAAGCTCGGGGAAGCCGGGAGATCGAGGGGGTTGCTTGCGGTGGGGACGAGGACACCTGGAGAACAGAGAGGCCCCGGGTCGGAGAGCCCGGGAAGGGGCGTGCGAGGACCCCTGCCTCAAATTCCGGTCCCGCCTCCGGGGGCGTGGCGCTCTAACTTCGCCGCAACTTCATGCCCCGCCCCAGGAAGCTGCAGGCCACGCCCCCAGAGTGCTCCGCGCCAGCCTTTGAACCCCGAGGCCACGCCCTCCAGGCGCCGGGCCACGCCCCCGTGCTCACGACCACGCCCACCCGCA
>RJWT010031876.1:0-14257 GCA_004365215.1 Cuniculus paca | reverse complement strand
AGTGTCAAGCTTTTTATAATGTCTTCTTTAAAAATACCATGAGAAGGCAAAAGACAGGAGACCCAGTGGTTCACAGTAGTACTATCTGGGGAGGGTTTGTACAGGGAACTGCAGCTGCTGCAGGACTAGATGCCCAGGGGAGCCACTCCACTGCTGGGTATTTGGAATCGGGCATTGCCCACTCCAAGATGCTCTAGTACAGCCAAGTAGGCCAAAGGCTGAGGCTTGTCACAAGCAGAAATCACTCCAGAGACCTATGCTTCCTGTAGGAGTCAAGACCCCTGGCCCCTGGCTGTCCCTGGGCCTTTTCCCTTGCTAGGTCTCCCTAGTGTTCACCCTTTGTGAGTGAAGACTCAGCTCTCCTCAGCACTTGTCCTGGGCTGGAGAAGCCACCTGCTGCACGCCAGACCCAGAATTCTGGTTAACCTTCCTCCAGGTTGGTTCAGGCTGCTTAACCTTCACAGCAACTAGATAGACATCAAAGGCTTTGGCCTTCTACCTAGAACAAAAGGCAAGAGCTCATTTTGTTTGCTCGGCTGCTTTTTAGTCAAAGGCATCCCAAGTCTTCTAAATCTGAGTCTGCAGCCACCTTAGCGCTAAAACAATAAGATGAAATATGGTGTTGGAAGGAGAGATACATTTTTTTTTGCTTTTCTGAATCCTTGATATTTTGTTTGTTTTAAACAGCATCTCCCAGTCCAGACTGCTCTTGAACTAAGTAGCTCAGTAATACTTAGTTCTGTAATACTTGTATGTAAAAGATTAAGAAAATGCTGTCAAAATCCCAATGTATTACTCAAGTTTTTGACACTGTGACAAAACAGCTGCTAAGAGAAACTTCAAGTAGGAAGGGTTTATTTTGGCTCACGGTTTCAGAGGTTTTGGTCATGGTTGGTTGGCTCTACTGCATTTAGACCTGGGGGAGAGGAGGCAGAAACAGCATGGCAGAGGGGGAGGGCAGAGCAAAGCTGCTCATATCATGGCAGCCAGGAAGCAGACAGAAGGGAAGAGGCAGAGAGGGAGGGGTTGGGGGCAAGAGAACCCTTCGAAGCCACACCCTCTGCAATCCACTTCCTCCAACTGGGCCCCAAGTCAGTGTTCTCAGATTTGTCACCACTGAGCACCACTGAGCTGGGGACCAAGCCCTTAATACAGGTATTTGTTGGGGTGTGTGTGTGGGAAGCTTCATATTTATTCCTAAACCATGATAACTAGTGTGGGTGTGCAGGAAGCAGGACAAGGGACAGGAAGGAGCCAGGTAAGGCTTAAATTTCAATTCAACCTGACTGAAGCTGTGCTATCCAGCTTGGTGGCCACTCGTGACATGTGACTATAGAGCAAATGAAATGTGGGCAGCCCAGTGGGAGCTGTGTATGCGTAACACATACTCAGGTCTGGGGAGAGTTAATACAAATCAAAAACACTGTAAAACATGTCATCAATGTTTTTACACCAATCACATGTTGAATGATAAAACAGACTAAATTTTAATGTGGCTCATAGAAAAGGTACAATTCCATATGTAGTTGGCTTTATATTTTGGACAGTGCTGCTCGGCAAGGCAAATGACTTCTCAGGGTTGTGCCCACCTGAGACAAGGAGCTAGACCCTCATATTCCTGCAGCCTCAGTCACTGGTGGGCTGGAGGCTGTGGGGTGGGGGTGACAGCAATCTTGGAGCTCCCTGCACATGCACTAGGCAGCCAGAGGGTGTGAGGGTTGGGCAAACAAGAGGTGCCTGTGTGGGGCTGGAAGAGCACTGAAGGGGTGGGGGAATATTACAGGTGTCTGAGGGGATTTGGGGGATTAACAGTGTCTATGACATCCCTCCCTTTGCTTTCTCTTTTCTCTGGTTAAGTCTACTTTCCTATCATTCTTTTTCTCTAAGCATCTGCAAATCTGTACATAACATCCATGCCTGGACGGTCCAGTGAACCCTAGGCCTCAGACATCTCTCCACAGCAGCACAAGGAAATTGTTATGGTTTGTGTCTGAATGTCCCTCCAAAGCCTTATGTGGTCACGTGGTTGGGGCTGGGGTGGGCTTTTCAGCGGCAGCTGAATCTAGAGTTTGTGTTGGTTCATCATGCGGTGCTAGGATTGGGGGTGTGAGTGCTACACCTGCCCTAGGGCAGGTAACTTGCATACAATATAAAGGACAGAGAGAGGCTTGCTCTTCCCTTTTACTCTTGTTGCTTTCCACTGTCTTCCACCTCCATGAACGCTTGCCCCGTGCCATGTGACAACCTGCCTTGGGGTCAGCCAATTTTGGACTGAAACCTCTGCAAACTATGAACTAAATAAACCTTTGATTCCTTAATTTTGGGTGTTAAGTATTTTGTCTCAACAACAAGAGATAAGTAACTAAGAAAGAATGAAATGTATGTTTAATGTGCAAGATTACAGAATGAGATAACTTGTATGTTTATAATCTCTTACTTTTTACCTGATAAAGGCCAGACCCCTTGACCTCAGACACAATACTGAGATTATTTTCTAATCTTTAAGATTTTGTTTAAAGATTTGAATGTCAGCTCTTTTATACCTTTCTTCACTATTTAATCTTTTTACTGTAACTTTATGCTTAGAGTTCTCTTTTATACTTTAATTCTTTACCTTCATTTTCTAACTGTTCAGATTCTGGGTCATCATCATTAATTTTAGTTTGCTTATTCACTTCTTTTATCTTGTATATTCTTAATTTTCTGATTTAAAACACTGTATGGTCCTCTTAACCTTTGGACATATTTTATCTTTATTGTCTCACTGTTCAAAATATTTCACAGTTGAAGAACTTCTTGCAAGGATGGCAACCACAGTGGTCATTTGTGTAATTCCTTGGAACTTATGGCCTAAAAGATAGAAGAAAATGTACTGAGACAAGAGAATATCCAATGTCTACGCTGTAACTGGAGACCTGCTGAAAACAGGACTGTTCTGAAGGTCTGACCCGGACCACTGCCAACCTGAAGGATGAGGCACATGGGTAGTGCAGGCAGGACAGGGCAGGTTTCTATTGCCCCAGCTTTCTGACAAGAAGGGGTGGCCTGGTCTGAGGAAAGGGTGAGAGAAAGGTAAGTGTATTTGACATTGAACCTCTCCAGAGGTATTTAGCAAAAGTATAGGTGAGTCTGCCAAAGGGAGGGCCATGAGTCATGGGTCATCACGCTGACCCAGAGCCTCTCTGGCAGGGCCTGGCAGTCTTGCATTGGGGAGCCGGGTAGCAAGGCAGGCACTGTGGAGGGGCAACACGGCCCAGCAGTGGGGCCTCAGAAGAATGGAGTGCCTCATTACGGACTGCCTCTGGAGCCTTCTTGATGGTCGGCAAGGCCAGACCTCCAGCCTGAGTGCAGAGTGCAGCTCAGATAAAAGGGGTCAAGGTGGATCCACCTGCATTACTAGTGAATAAAGGTCTGCTCCTGTTCCACAGCCATCAGCACAGGCCCAAGCAGAACAGCAGTAGAGGGCAGATGGCAAAGGTATACAGATCAGACAACTTCAGTGGAGATCAGAGAAAAAATCAAGACAGTGTCCTTGTTCCCACAAGAAAAGAGAGCATGAGGAAACCTCTCTCCAAAAGTCACAGTGTCCCACAAACGTACTTGTCAAGGCTCCAGGACAAAGATGCAGAGGGAGCAGGAAAGGGAGACTCAGCACAGGTGCACTTGGGGGACAGTGGCTCTGGTAGAGCAATGAGTGTGCCCTCAGCACATCATCTCCAGTGCAGACTTCTCTGCACACACAGCCCATTCAGATTGGGGATGGCCTGAGAAGCATGCAGGTGACCCACTTTCTCTTCCCAGATGCCTGAGCCCATCAGTGCTTCCAGTTTCAGTACTGCAGCCTACTGCGATGCGGGGGACAGAAATGTGGTCATTTTTGAAATTGGCATTTGCTGCTGACCACAAGGAAGAGGCAGCAGTGCACACTGAGCCCCTGTCTGGGCTCATCTATTCTCCATGATGCATCTCCACCCATGCATCAGCACTCACCATCTTTCACGCTCCTTGTTCTGTTTGTTAAGAACCATTGTACCCAAGCAAACTCAGCCCTGGCGCTTGTCTTCAAACCAAGGTCAGTGTGAAGTCCGAGCTGACCTGGCCACCAACTGAGCCGTGGATGAACTGGGAGTAGACATGAAGTTGCTGCCTCCCACACACAGTGACTCCTAATCCGGTTGCCCTCTTGCTCCCCAGCGCTCATCACTCTCCGATGAGCATTTGTGTTTTGGTCCCAGATGTGTATTTGTGTGTCAGCACATGATCCACTGCCCTGCACTAGGTCATTAGCTGCATGAGGGCAGAAGCCCCATCTGTCTCATCGTAGCATCTCTTCTGTCTGTGGAATGAATAAATGACTGTGTGCATTTCAGGAACACTGGAAAACAATCCGTTTGGAGTAGGGAGACCATGTTGGAATGCTTGGACCTTTACTGAGTGAAGTGGCTTCGATCAGACTGCTCGACTGCATCACAATCTCCAACAGGCAGCTCGCTGCTTTGTGAGGACGGGAGCAAAGGCCATCCATCTGTGGAACATCAATCTAGGCCTGAGGTACAGAACAGATGCCACTAGGTACTTAATGGCTTGCAGTGCTTTAGAGACACTTTGCTCTCTGGCCATAAAATGCAAGGCAGGCACTTATATGCTCCCTTCCATTTGTGCTATGAGCTCACCAACAGAACTGCAAAGTCCACTTTGTCCACCTAGATGAGGCTGGAGTGCCTGGTTCTACTTCCTTGCCAAGAAAGTGGCGCCCAAGAGTGGGTACAGCTATGCAGCAGCACCACAGTGCACAGGGAGTCTCTAACTAGTGCTGTCGACTTCCCATTGGCGTGTCTAAGTTGTATTCAATCTGACTAAATACAGACACCGCCTGTGGCACATACTACAGGTGACTTGGTCCATGCCCTCTTCAGTCCCCTTGTACTATGCAAAAGTTGGAAAGGTAAAACTTAAATGTCTTCACCCCTTTTACAGTTATAGAAGGCAGGACATGACTTAGACCCCACATGAGAGTCTCCGACTGGGAACTGAGCTCGGCAGAGCAAGACAGGGTCCAAGTCATTGTTCTGCTTTTGCAGGTGGTGACAGGGTACGGTGGGGCACTGAAGTCAGCAGTTTCTTGATTCTATGGCTCTCTAAAGTAGCAATAGCAGCTTTAAGGATCAAACCAGAGTTGGCAGTATGATTCTACAGTAAGCAAAGATGGAAGCAGCGCCTGGCTTCTTCATTGATTGGGTGGGTTTTGTTGTCTTTGTTTTGGTGCTGGTGATTGAATCCAGGGCCTTGCATATGCTAGGCAAATGTTTTCACCACTGGGCTACACCCCAGCCAGAACTAGGCTCTTGTCATGAAGTGAAAGCTTGCTTTCCTGATCACAGCAAAGCTGGGTGGTCCTGGAATCTCAGACTAGTTGGCTTTCTAGCACTTCCAGTGATTTTTGTAAGCACTTAATTCTCCGTATCAGTATTAAATCCCTTTCTGCTTAAACCAGAGAGAGTGGGTTCTATTGTCTGCAATAGATTACTACTGATATGCCCTTTAGAGTGCCTGTCAGACTGGGTTGTGAACATAACAGTTGATGTGACCCTGTGCAGAGTGAGAGGCAGGGCACACATTTCTCCTAGTAGGAACAATGGTACTACCTCCACTGGCTACAAAAAGGGACTGTGTCTTTTTTTTTTTTTGTCTTGTCTTTTTGAGACAGTCTCACTATGCAGCTCTGACTGGACTTGAACTCACTTTGTAGCCCAGGCTGGCCTCGAACTTGAAGCAATCCTCCTGCCTCAGCCTCCCAAGTGCTGGGATTACAGGTGTACACCACCATGCCCAGCGAGACTGTGTCTTCTTACTGGAAGACACAGAAAAGTTGCCTTTTGAGTATAAAAGAGACCTAGATTAAAGCACTAAGCATTTCTACTCAAGCAGCAAATAGGTGCTGAGGGGCAACCAAAGAACAGCACCCACCTGCCATACTTCCAAAGTCCTTGTTACACTGCAGCAGGGTGTGCTACGGCTGCTGCTGATTTGGGTACCGTTTTTTTTGAGTCTTCTCAATTAATGTTACCTAAATTGTTATATCCTGAAGTGTGCTGAAAACATGCACTAGCTGAGGAACATTAATCTAACATACAGATGCTTTAACTTCTCCCATCACAAAAATTTACCTGCATCTTTCAGTCATTCTAGCACAGCGGCGCTGCCTTCTGGAATGCACTTTCATGCACTCAGTCCACCCTGCCTCATTGCACCTCACATCCACTGTGATTTTAGGTCTAGCCCAGAGCCAGATGCCAAGTGGACCTAATTCTTTTTTTTCATAAGCCACTTTCAAATGTGGCAAGGCTGCTAGCATATCCTCCGTGAATTCTCTCTTTCTTGCACAGAATATCTCTTCACTCATTCTGAAATCTTTCTCTTTATTGGATCATTTTTATCAGATATAAATGTATTTACAAAACAAAAGAAAAAAGCCTAAAATCCAAATAAACGAAAACCATCACAAATTTTGCAACTCATATTCCCTCCTGCAAAGAGTTGACTATACTTGTTGCTTCCAATTTGTCCTCTGTCATGATCTCCTGGAACTGCTCTGGTGAGATTATCATCTTTACTATTCCAGAGAATAGTGGGCCTTGTTAAATTGGTGCTTCGCCAAAGGACAAGTATTCCAGTGTCCCATGGGCTACCAAACCCAGTGGTTGATTCTTAGTTCTTCATTTTGTTTGACCTATCAGCAACATTTAATATAAATACAAAAATTCCTCCCCCTTTTTTTTCCAAAAAATTATACTAATCTTATTTCCTTAAAATAGAAAAGTTTTCAATAACATCATGTCACTTGGGATTTATACCTACAGTTAACCAAAGTTCACCAAATCAGTTAAACTTTATTATTATTATTATTATTATTTGTACCAGGAATCTAACTCAGAACCTTGTGCTTACCAGGTAGGTGCTGTGTTGCTGAGCTGTATCCCTAGCCCAAACTTCCTAATTACTGATGCCATTTTCCTAGTTTCTCCAATATTGCTTTTGTTCTGAATTTAAAAAATTTTTTTTGTTCTGAATTTTTAACCTTTCCCTATGTCACTGTGATTCACAGTCACATTATAGATCAAAATAAAACAGAAACCTTGATGTATTTGCTTTCAAACATTTTTCACATCTGCATTGTCCAGAGCACTGACAACATGGAGGTCTGAATTGAGGTATGCTGGAAGCACATATTAGATTTTAAAGACATTGCTGACAAAAGTGATCATCTTGATAATTTTTAATGCTACTGAAATGAGAATATTTTGGACACACTATGTTAAAGTATTCAAATTAATTTCACTTACCTCTCTTTAAAATATGGCCATCAAAATTTTTTAAATTAAATAGGTAATTTTAAAATTACATATGTAATTTTACACACTTGCTGTCTTAGGTATTTTTTTCTCATTGCTGAGACAAAATACTCAATGCCCAAAGTTAAAGCAGGAAAGGTTTATTTAGTTCACAGTTTATAGAGGTTTCAGTCCATAATTGGCTAGCTCCAAGGAAAGGAGGCATATGGTAGAGGGACAATAGGTCATGGAGGCAGAAGATAGCAAAAGCAACGAGAGAGAGAGAGAGAGAGACAGACAGACAGAGACAGAGAGACAGAGACAGAGACTCTTTCTGGTTATATTGTATGCATGTTCACTCACACCCTTAATCCCAGCATGAATGTACCATGAATCATCACAAACTCTAGATTAGCTACCTCTGAAAAGCCTATCCTAATGACTGCTTGAGGTTTCAGGAGGACATCTAGACACAAACCATAACACTTGCTATTACCAGAAGCATCTTGCTTCTTCTCACTTAACATTTATGTACATCCTAGATACCATTCTAAATCAGAAACATAGACATCAGCCTAATAGAGGATTATCACTGTACTGAAAAACTCCTAATGGACTTTTTCATTTTCACCAGTGCCATAGTCTGATGTTTGTATCCTCCAAAATTCATATGTTGAAACTGAACCCAAATCTGATAGCATTAGGAGGTGAGGTCTTTTCGAAGTGCTTAGGTCAGGAGGGCTCCACCCTCACTGATGGGCCTAATGCCAGTATAAAGGAGCCCAAAGGAGCTTATTAGCCCCATTCAGCCTTCTGTGATGCCGGGGGAATTCTAGAAAGCACCATCTAAGTGGAAGAGGCTCTCAAGATACTAAATCTGCTGACGTCTTGGTCCTTGACTTTCCAGCTTCCAGAACTGTGAACAAATTTCTGTTGATTATAAATTACCAACAAGGTGTTCTGTTATAGGAGTCCAAATGGCCCAAGCAACGAGCAATCCTACAGTGACCATAAACTTACAAAAATCTCTGGCCTGTCACACTTCAATGCCAATTCATATCTGCTTACAGTTCTCGTAGAACCTAGCTTTACAAACAAGCAGATGTGTGGTTTTTATTTTCCCACATCTCTGTGTTTTCTGTATCTGTGTAGCTCTTCATGTTACTTTAAAATTTTACTCCCCACCAAAAAAAGCCAGCAGTGAGTCTCACTGCAGAAGCTGAAACATAAAATTCTACTATAGTATTCTTTGTCAGACTTCATCTCTCTTCAGATCTTCCAACTTCCAGATGACCAAATGTAATTTCTCATCTTAACCTTCTAAAGCAAAACTAATTTGACCATTGTCTTCTTTCAAGAAAGGAAGCTGGTTTGCATTCATTTAAAATCTTAGTGAATAATAACAGTTGTTTTTGCCCTGATCTTAGGAGAACAGACATAATATGAAAATTAATTTCCTTCTGTTGGCCCTAGGAGCCCATTAAGTCAGCCCAATACAAGACAGCTTTTAATAGTCTTTCCCAGGAAGACGGCTGCTTTTCTAAAAGACAACTGACAGCAGCAGATTTATTTATGATTAAATACTTAAGAGCCTGATGCAAACAAGAAAGAAGACCGACATAATATGGAGGAATGAAACCTAGAAAGACAGTTCACATTAGAATACTTGTTTACAAAACTACCTGAAAAACAGAAGTCTCCTGTAAAACAACAAGAGTAAGATCCAAGCATAGGAAGAAACAGAAGGAAGAAGAAAAGAAGGCAACGGCATGCATAATGGATAACTGCTCTTTTTGAAACTGATCTTGGCCTGGAAAGCAACATTAAGGAACAAGAAAGCATTTGTCTTGGCACCAGATTTGTTCTCCAAAGGCGTGGGATCCATGCATTACTAATAAGGACATCATCATGTATGGAGCAATATTTGGGAAAGAAGAAAATATGTTTTCCACTTGTCAATCAAAATCTTTTATGGTGGGGCTCTGCAGCAGATGTGGCTAAACTTAGCAACTGTAAGTTCACCACTTAAGTTAATCTTTTACAACTAGAGATTAAAAGAAATACAGCAACACCAATCCTGTGACTATATTTTGGAAAAGTTACCTGGATATAATGGGCGCCTTAATTTTTTTAATCAACCCAGTGTCCATTACATTCTTCTGGTGATTATCATGGCCTCTTAGTCTCCATAAATGGAAGTCATTTAACCACTCAGTTCTGGGTTGAGCACATGCCCCATGTGCAGCCCATTAACATGCTTCACCCCTTTCTGAACAAAGTCTGGTGCAGAAATGGCCAGAGAACCCAAGATAGCCAATGAATGTCAACCTTGGGACATGCGCTAGGATTGCTAAGAAGTCCCATCTTTCTGCTAGAACAGAAAGTAAAACTGTAGTGGTTAACTTGCTAACTCTATGAGCATGAAGCCAACTCAGAAAATGACCACTGATGACATTATTTAAGCATGCAGACATATCTGCCCCCAAAGCTTGATCTACCCAGCATGCTGCAGCTGCATTAACCAATAATTGCTTTCTGCTTGTCATTTATAGACTTTGACAATGTTTCTGAAATTTTTAACAATTGGTGAGGAATGGATACCAGCCAACCAGAATGACGATGATGCATCAGTAGTCCTGGATGTACCTGTTGGACACTGTTTAATGATGATTACAAGTGGGTAGCCAGAAGCAAGAGCCGACTGACCCTGAAGCTACAGCCTGCAATCTAAGCTGCCATCTCCCCCCAGAATCCAAACCCCAGGTATCAGTACTGCAGGGGCTATGGCAGCGGAATCATGAGCGATGGTCATGAGGACAATGAAACACGCTCCAATTTTACTCTTAGGAAGATAATGGAGATGCTCTATAATGAAAAGGTTTACTTGATCATTATGGGCTCTCTAACCTGAAATGGGACACACAAAAGCTAGATCAGCTAAAGGTGAGCACAGAAAAAAGATTCCTGCATTTTCTCAGAGGAGCGGTTTTAAAAGTTATGTTCCTGGGCCAGTAGTACTTGCATTACTTGAAAGCCTGTTAGGAACACAAATTCTAACCACCCTGATGTAGGCCCTCCTCCTAATGAAGACCACTTTCCTAGACAACTAGAACACTGGCTCTCAAACACCAGCCCCTGAGCCCTGCCCGATTCTGAGTGAGTAGCCTGGTAAGACTGGGAATCTGCATTTCTGACAGTTCCCAGGGAATTCTGACACTGCAGGTCCAGGGACCACACTGGAGACCAACTGCCTGAGAGGTTGACCTAGATGATGTCTAAGGTTCCATTCAGAGTTGAGTTCTTTGGTCGTTTGGACTCACCATGTAAACTCACTCCTACTGATATGTGGCTGTGTCAATGCTGCAGTGCACATATGGCTCAGACAAGAGAGTGTTCAGCAACTGAAGAGTAATTTAAAAGAATCCATGTTCACTGACTATATTTTTTGATCACCACAAAGGGACAAAAGCTAATAAATGTATTTCTTGGAATACTGAGCACCCTCATTCATATAAAATAGTTGTTCATATGAATAGTTTTTGCTGTACATCCCCCAAAAGCTTCTTTTTTCATCCCCAAAACCTTCTTTGACCAGTTGGACTAGTGCCCTAGGTGTCTACTGTCCTCTTCACCCTCTCTTCCTCAACCTGCAGCCCAAAAATGCAACAAAGTGAGGCAGGAGAGGAAAACAGAATCCACAAAGTTGGAGTGTTAATCAGGCAGGGCAGGGAAAGGTCCCCCCCCCACAGTAGTTACTATTTAATCATACTTCATGCAAGCACTGTTTTTATTTTACTTTTATTTTTTGTCTTTTTGAGACAGGGGTTCACTCTGCAGTTCAAGCTGGCCTTGAACTCACTTTGTAGCCCAGGCTGGTCTCAAACTTGAAGCAATCCTCCTGCCTCAGCCTCCCAAGTGCTGGGATTACAGGTGTGTGCTGCCACACCTGGCTAGCACTGTGTTTAGCACTTTGTATAAATTAGTTCATTTAATGCTTGCATCAAACCAGGAACGGTGCATATGCCTGTAAGCTCAGTACTCTGGGAGGTTGAAGTAGAAAGACTGTGACTTTGAGCCCCGCCTGGGCAACTCAGTCACTGAGTGGGAGCCTGTCTCTTTTTAAAATTAAAAACAAAACAAAACAAAACCTGGGGATGTAGCTCAGTGTGAAAGTTCTGGTACCCATCTGTAGTATCATCAGAAAAGTTTGCCACACAGGTCATTTTACAGATGACTGAACAAAGGCTCAGAAGGGTTAAGCAACTTGCCCAAGTGCTCACATGGTAATGAGCGAAAATGTGGAGACTTGAACCCATGTCTATCTCACTCCAAACCCTTCTTGAATACCATCTGATATGCCTTCCTACCCAATCATGGTGAATAAGAGCAAGGTGTTTAAAAGCCTAAGTGTCTTGTCTGATGGTTCCAGACAAGACCAGCTTCAGTGCTGGTCCTTCTCCCTGCCATCTGCCTGGATGCCCAATACTTGGGTCATTCCTTGCTCCTTCAACATCCATTGATTTGCTTTGTTGCATGCCAGTTATCAGAGCTGGCATAGGATATTTAGCCAAGAGAATCACCAAACTGAGAAGAATGAGTTTTTCCCCCAATGCCAACAAGATGACTGGGTAAATGTGATTAAGCCAGATTCTCAAAGGCCCTACACATGAGGTACAGTAACAAGGACTGTGGGTGAGGACTCCTGCCTTGGCTACTCTATGAGACAAGTGAGGCAAGGATAGGCTGATTGGGGCTGGCATTTCTGATCTCTAGCTTTCAAGACTGATAATTTTTCAGCTAGGTCTGATTTTTTGAGAAACAGTTGTAATACATCCATACAACAAAACAGCATACAGCAATTTAATTTTCTTACAGCGTATTAAGTGAAAGAGCAAGTTTAAAATATTGCGTTCACAGGAAAAAAAAAAAGACCAGATGATACTCGGTGGGATTATGTGTCACTAAAAATGTAAGTAGCCTCTTTATGTCTGTCTCAGGTTTTCAAACTTCCTCCCACAAAATTATTTTTTTATGATTAGAAAAGCTGGCAATCTTTATTATCTTAAGGCTTGTTAAAATGTCATGGAGTGTCGAATGGAGAACAAATACCTTGCAGGCCAAGAAGTCACTTAGTCTTTCAGGCATGGGGCCAGGGAGACAAAGGAGAGAGAGGGTGGTACAAGTGGGAATTCAGAGGAAGACACATTTTCTAAACTGTCACTGTCCAATATGGCAAACATCAGTCATAGGCAGTTACTTACCCTGAAAGTTAAATAAAAATTTAAAATTCAGTTCCTCAGTTGATCTAGCGACATTACAAGGGTTCAATTTCAACAGGTGCTAAGGGCTCCGGACTCAGATGGCCTGAGTTACAGTACATTTCCATGGGGACAGCACCACCCCAAACACTGCCTTGGGCCTGAGGGATCCATCTTCTGGTTCTGTTCAGGTTCATCTCTTGGTTTACCTGTTCTCATCCTTCATGCACCAGTCCCAAGTATGTAAGCCCCACGAAGACAGGGACCATATCTGTAGTTCTCCCAGTCTAGCAGGGGAGACATATCACCCAGGTCACTACACACAGTGAAATGTGGAGGAGCTGACACATACACAGAGCTCAGTCGGGTGGGAGATGCTACCCAAAGAGGAAATCTCAGGACCATATATGTACGGAAGAGCAGGACAGGAGTAAGGGCACTGATAAGAAACAGCACAAGGGAGGAATCAAGCGCAGCCAGACATTTGGTCATTTGCACATAGTAAATATCTGTGATGGGCCAGGCCTCAGCCTGGTCTGGGGACAGCAGGGGTCCCTGTCCTCACCATTCTTGCACTCACATCAGAACTGCTGGAGTACCAAGGGTGGGCAGGAATGCCAAGGACTGAAGCTGGAACAGGGCCTCACCTTGTATTAAGGCTTTAGCAAGAGAACCTTCTTTTCGGCTTCACTGGGGGCCGATGTCCCACGTCCTCATCATTCTCGTCCCCACCCCAGTCCCCACCACTGCTGTGGGCAATGGAGAACTCCTCAGGGGTGCGCCACAGAGCGGAGAGTCTCAGTTGTAGAACCCTCCAGTTAGGAAGTCTGGCTGGGGGCCGTCTGGGTCCTGAGGAAGGGGCTGAGTCCTAAAGGTAGGACCAGCAGGAGCGACCGGGAAGGAGGAGGACGCACCCCAAGTTCCAGGCCGGCCGGCAGAGGGAGGGCGTGTCCGAGGCCGGGCTGCACAGTGGGAGCCGTGGTCGCCCAGGAGGGCTCCCGGTAAGGAGGGTAGCGAAAGGGAGGGGCGCCGGCGACCCCGGCTGAGGGAGGCGCCCTCCTAGAGGGGCCCAGGGGCGCCGCACCGAGGCGGGGGCAGCGATGGGCGGGGCCGGAGGCAGCAGGTGTGCGGCACCCGGGGCGCGAGCAAGGGTGGGGCGGAGGGGAGACTTCAGGGGCTTCTCTCCGACCTTGTCCTTGAGACCTGAGAAGAACCGGGCAGGGCACGCTCTCCACGGCCCGAGCCCCGGGGCCGCGCGTGCCTGGCCTGCCCCCGGGCCGAGGCTTCGGTGGCCGCCCTTGGGACCCCGGCCCCCTCCCGCGCGGCGGCCCCTCCTGGGTCGCGGCCTCGCCACGCGCAGGCCCCTCGGACCGCCACCCCCACGTGGCCGCATCCCCACTCCCGCCCCTCCCGGCCGCACCCCTCCCCGGCCGCGGTACCTGGGGCTCTCGAAGCTGCACCCCCTGCGCCGCAGCGCCGCCCTCTTCTGCCGCAGGAGCGCAGCGGCCGCCCCGCCGGGCTCCGGCTCCATCGCCCCGGGCGGGGGCCGCGGGCTCGGGAGCACTCGGGTGGGCTCGGGCCTCGGCGGGGCTCGGCCGGACGCTCGGCTCGCGCGCCGCAGCCCACGCCCCGCCCCGCGCCCCTCGGCCGGGCCTAGGCCCCGCCCCT
>RJWT010031875.1:0-14267 GCA_004365215.1 Cuniculus paca | reverse complement strand
GTCCCCAAGAGGGCCTGAGACAGAATTTCTATTGAGCTTCCTGTATACCTCACCCCTGAGATCAGCCATTAGTGCAAGATCACTCAACCTGGTTACTGCATAGCTCAGAGCCCTGACCAACCAGCCAAGCACATAAAGCAGCTGTTTTGGTTTGTATCTAGATGTCCCCTACAAAGCCTCATGCAGTCATAGAGGTTTTTTGGAGATGGTTGAATCTAGAGTGTGTGACTGATTCATAGCACAATGCAGGGATTAAGAGTGCTAAGATTAAGCACTGACTGGACTGGCACTGCCCTAATCCCAGTACCCTCCCTACAATAAAAGGAACAGAAAGGATTGCTCACCCCTCCTCTCTTGTTTCTTTTGGTATCTTCCACTGCCATGAATTGTAGCCCCTGTGCTATGTGCCATCCTGCCTTGGAGCCAGCCAGTTATGGACTGAAACCTCTACAAACTGTGAGCTAAATAAGCCTTTCCTCCTTTAACTTTGGGTGTTGGATATTTTGTTCCAGCAATGAGACAGCAGCTTTGCACTCCAGGATTTATTTTTTGCTTGGAGGTTTTAAAAAAAAACTTTTCCATCATGCGTTTGTTCTATGGTATATGTCTTTGGGGAGATTTATCTTCAGAAAACAATGTTATCAAAGTCTAGAAAAGCCCAGAAAAGACAATTTCCTGCTTCATGGATCAGGAACCCAGCAGGAGACCATGCCAGCTCTAATCAGGATAATTCTAGAGGGGTATAACAAAAGAGCAAGTTATGAAGAGAGACAGAGTTCAGAGAAACCAACAGAGTCCTGCAGCCTGGCACATACTAAATGCAGAGACCTGGAGAAGTGAGGGGAGAGACCTGGAAGAGGAGAGAAGTGGGGTTGATAGACCCGGAAGAGGAGAAAACAAATGGAAAGAAGACCAAGGAAGGAAAGGGTGCAGGGCGGAGTAGATGCTGGCACCTCACCTCCTCTTTCTGAGCCCCTGGCTTCCCCACTGATGGAGTCAACCCGAAGCCAGAGTGCAGGGCCACTGCCTATGTGGCCCAGTCTCCTGAGGGAAGCTGGGTACTTGATGGATGTGGCGGGGCAACCAGAAGGCTCTCAAGACACCCCAAAGAAACCTGGGCCACCCCTTACTTCTTCTGGCGGAAACCTGCCTTCCTGTAAAAGACATCTCTTGGGAATTGGCAAATCTACCTCCACAGTGACACAAAGTGTTCTTACCCAAAATGGCCTGAATGAACCCAAGGACAGCTCAAGAGTCCTACAAAGAATTCTACAGGTACCAGGTGAGTCTGAAGGGTCTGAGAGTGATTAGGGCCCTTCAGTGGAGATCTAAGTAACTTCAGAGTGATCCTGACCTCAAGGCCGAAAACAACTTCAGCTTTGTCTGGGTTTGTCTCTCTCTAGGCAGATTCTTGACTCACCCTTGGGATTTCCACAGGCCACTTTGATTTAAAGCTGAACTGAGGTGGTTCCATGAGCCCCTTTTTGCTCCATGTCACTGTCCTACCTACCCCGAGGCTGCTCTCTAAGGCGCCTCTCCTGGGACACATTCAGAGCGGCAAATTGCACAGCCCTGCCATTTATGGAGCCCAGCTGCCCTTTAGCCATGTCTCTGAGACCACCTTCCTTCCAAGCTCCCCCCGCACTGCACAAAGCTAGCAGCGTGCCTTCCCTCTCACTGAAGAACTAGCCTTGGTGGCAGAGCCAGGTCCTTGTGGCATTGCCTAGTGACCGACACAAACCAGCGCCCCACCCCCACCCCCACCCCGCGATTTCCTCAGTGTGTATTTGACAGGAAAAGACTCCCAGTCTGACCAAACCTGGGCATCTGCCTTCCCCAGTATGCAGGTTGGACCTTCTCAGTTCAAAACCAAAACCTGCTCTGGAGGAAAATTCATCAGGCGTGGCACCAGGCCAGGGAGTTAAACATGGATTCTGATCACAGATCATTTCTGCTAATTAAACAAATATTTTTCCAGAGCTGTTTCATTTTCCACTGTTGCCGTTGGCTCAAGTTACTGGCTCATGCAGGGCTAGAGCCAAGCTCTGGAAGGCCGTGCAGATCGGAAAGCAACAAGCAAAGCCTTTGAAGCAACGGCAAATGCAGGTCTTCAAACCAGAGATGTTCCTGTCCAAACAGAAAGAAGGAAGAGGAAAGAAAACACAGCACCCCCAGCTCTGATTGTCACCGCATCACACACACACACACACGCACGCACGCACGCAAGCACACACGCACACACTTATGGAATGCATAGTCTTTTTCCCTCCTCCCTCCCTGCGTCCTCCCACACACACACAAATGAGGAATCTAGCAGTAGAATAGCAATTCCAAATTTGGAAACTTGTGCAGCTTTTGTTCCTACCCTGGAGGAAGTATAGGGCAAGCCAAAGAAGTTACTTGGAGGAAAGAACCAGCCAGTCTGGGCACAAGGTTTCCAAGAGGCAGTATTTACAGAGGCTCTTAACCCTTTTGAGAATGTAATGACTATAAAATTCCCTTTCCCTAGACTCTGGGTACAGAGTAAAGCCCAGGCACACAATGTTTTGGTACAAGTTGAGGGAGTTTGTGGGCTCTCTAAAGTCTGCCATGGGCAGACCACAGGTTCCACAGGTAGAACACCCATCCTCGAGAAGTCAGAGTGTAAGCAGTCTCTGAACTGCATGCAGCATTGTTGAGCTTACATTCGTCCTCTCTTGGCAGTCTCAAAGGCCCCTTGACTGGAAGCACTTAGCACCTGGAGCTTTGCACTGCCTTCCCCCCTCCTCTGTTTTTTCCTTTTAAACTTGAGACCCTCTGGCTTTTCTCAGGAAGTACTCTGCATCTCACTCTTCTCTTGTAGCACTAGAGCAGTAGCTACCTTGATATCCATCAGGCCTGGCTGCATAAGGCCAATGAGTCCTGGTCCAGGTCAGTGCTACGATCCCATGACCATGAACTCCTCTTCTGTCTTGAGCCCCAGACCACTCATCTACAGTATGAGACATATGGATAGCATCAGCAGCTTCTTGCTGTCCTTAGCTAACATCCCTTTAGAGAGAAGTCTCATGAACCAGGCTAGTCTACAAAGCAGAGAAGAGGAGTGCAGAGATCCTGTGCTGAAAGAGGGGATAGGAGAAGATGTTCATCCATCCCAAGGTCTCCAAGAAGTGCAGGTTGATGATGCAAGAATGACTGATTCTTACAGTGCCCTGCAGCCCAGGTAGGTCATGATCCTGGGATTTCTCTGGACCCTGGATCTAAACATCCCCCTCCCATCAACCTGTCACTCATCATACAGAAAACCAAACACATTCATGGACAAGTTATGCATCCCTTCTTTCTGGATTATTTTGTTTTAGGTAATCTAATAGATTAAGGATTCAGAGGGTGCTATAGAGTTAAGGAGTTAATTCCTAAGAGAGTTACATTTGTATGGAAATTGCCTTTCTCCAAAGCAAAAATATTCAAATGTATTTTCTGCATTCTTTTAGTTTTTAACTTTTTTAAGCAATTGCACTGTCACAGAATCACGTGGTTTGTAGATGAAAAGTGGTCCTGACCTCCCCCTTCAAATGCAAGCCTTGAGATAAAGCAAAACTTGAATGATAAACATGGCAGTGTCTATATACATAGAAAGTTCTGGACACCTTCAAGTCCCAGCTGGGTAAGTGCCTGCTCCCCATATCTCTGGTGTGTTCAGACACAGCCATGAATCTACTCCAGTAGGGAATGGAGGGAGATGCGGGTTGCGTGGATTCTAACCCTGGTTGTCTGACTAGGTACAACACTGACATCTTCAGTTCCTGATAACTTCCCAAGATAAAAGGTCAAAACCTAACTGATCTTACAAGTAGGAATTAAACAGTAAGAAAATGGTTAGGTGACCCAGGGCTAGACAGTAATCAGAGCTTCCAAATCATCAGGGTTTCTGAGGCCTCTTGGCTGTGGGCAACAGATATTACTTCCTTCTTTCCACTTGATTCTAGAGGGGAAGGAAATAAAAACCAACACTTGCAGGAGATTTCAATTTAATAGGACTGACAGGAAATAGGTCTTAGAGGTTAAAGATTCTGACACTGTGGAGTCCTGACTATATGATTATGCAGTCTCTGCTGGAACATCTTTAGTGATGGGAAGCCCTCTACCCCATCTTGCAAGGCAACTGATAATTAAGAAGTCCTTCCTCAGGGAATCCCAGCCCCTGCCCTGCTGCACATGCCTGTGGGCTTCTGCTGGGCTGCCCAGGTATGGAATCCCACAGTAGAAACCCAAGTATTCCTGGCTCCCAGCCCTGTGCCTCAACATTGTACCCAATAAAAAACTCTCATCAAAGAAGGTTTTCGCGTTATGAGGAACTCAGCGTCTTTCCGGAGGGACATTTTCTCTTTAATGATCAGGATTTCCCTTGGAGTTCAGCTCAGCCAAGCTTTTCATCTCCTTGGCGTATCCTGTTTTCTCGATCAAGGGAAGCTGTGGGCACATAGATCTTAGAGTTGTGGAACAGCCACCAAACAATAGAACAAAGGCAATTTCTCGCGAAGGTAGAGAGCATCTTGTTACAATTCAGGAACAAAGTCAACCTAACATCTCAGAAGGGAATCTCAGTTTGTAGGGGCTTCTCCCTCCCTGAGCTTTTTAGTCAGCTAACTCAGTACCCATGCAGTCCTTCAGGTGCTTCATGAGATGTTTCACAATACCTTTTCTCTTGGGAGAAAGTCTAGGAGTGGACACCCCAGAGGGAGTTCCTTTTCCAGTCCTATACTCTGAGTACCACCTAAGGAAGAGGATCTCAACATGCCCAGTGATCTGATGGCTGGGGGGTGTCTGGCCTGTCCTTGATGCTGTGTTTGGAGGTTACTTGACACATCATGACCCTGGAAGTTGGGTCCTTTGGGACCTGGAGTCTCCCAGCAGAATCAGGACACCCAGCCAACATCAGCCCAATGGCTCTTCTACCTTTTGGTTTCTCAGAGTGTCTTGAGTGTCCAGTGTACTCAGTAGATGCTGAAGAAGGGGTCAGGGTCATCTGGAAAGGAGGCAGCTCAAGCAGCTACCACTGATGTAGGGAATTTGACCTAAAGTACAAGGAATGGAAGGAGAGGACACCAGCCCATCAGGAAATGCTGCAGTGTTGATGACCTTGGGGTGAGGAATACGGACACCAGAGAGCCTGCCAACGTGCAAATGCTCCTCCCAGAGAAGCCAGCACCAGCTGCCTGGAGTGAAGATGATACCCTAGAACCAACCTCACCACTGCCCCTTGTATCCTTTTTCTTATTTCTGACTTCAGAGGAAACTGGGCTGAGGCAGCCCAGAAGCTGGACAGAGCTAGACACTGGGCCACTCCTAAGCTATCATCCTGAATGTTGGGTTTCTCCTCTTGCCCCTGCTCATGACTGAGGCCCCAAGCCTCTTACACTGTGGGAAAGAAGGCCCTGTCCTCTACCATCTACTTGTGAGTGCTTAAATAAAGGGCAAGGCTACTGCCCCACCAAAATCCAAGACAGAAACTGCCTTCACACGCTCAGGCTTCCACAGATCACAGGAAGAGCACACACTTTCCTGCATGTTTACCAGGAAGGCCATTTTCTAGAGTCCTCTACACCATCACCAGAGGGCACATTCCCTCAGGAGATCTTACAGCAAGTGGGCTGCTCCTAAGGGCCTTGAGCTCAGGTATATTGAATCTTGTTCATCTTCAAATCCTCAATTGCCCTGAATGGAGCATCCAGAACATGGAAAACGTTCCCAAATATTTACTGAATTGAGTTTAAAACAAGGAGTATACTCTCTGGGAATAGCAGGTAGAATCACCAGTTGTCTATTTATTTTGTGATTTATAAACGATGAAGGCCCCTGATCTGAAATCCTCATCTCAGAATAGGAGAGACTATGGAGGATGTGGCAGTTAAAAAACCCAAGATTATCGCTTATTTCTGTGCATTTAGGCCCAGATAAATTGCAGGTGGTACAATCTGATTCTCTCCCAAGTGTTCATTATGGGGGAAACTCATTCTGAGTCATACTTCATTTTTATGTAGATACACATTTTTAAGTGAACAAATTTTTTATAGGTCTCCTCTCCACAGGCAGTGCTTAATGGATTGTTTCATAAACTGAAGATAATATGTTAGCAAATATTTCAGGGTATTAACTCTTCATGCAAGAATGCACCTATCAGTGCCATCTCTGAACTTTTATCTTTGATCAAGTGACTTGGATAACTTTTACTCTTCCTTGAGAAGTACAATTCCTGGGGAGCATTAACTATCTGGGTAGCTGAGGGTAACTTGGACCACATAAACATTTAATCAAACTGCATCACAAGGGAATTTCAAGTATGAATGACGCAATCTCCCTCATAATAAAAATCTATTATTCCCTGATCCTACAATCAATCCTCCCTCCCCCGTCCAGACCCCTTTTTTCTTACCACACACACACTGTCTGGAGATGAAGCCAAGAGTTCTCTCAGGGAGGAAACTGTGAAGAAATTGAATGTCTAAATAAAGTCAAGTCTTCTCTGAGCACCTTGCAGTCATTATTCAAAGAACATTTCACACATACTCTCTGGTGCTATATAAAGCACACCTTCTCTGGTGGCTCAAAAAAGCTGCAGGCAGCCAAGCATAATCAGGAGGCACGAATACATAAATAACATGTCCTTTTGTCCACCTCCAAATTTAATTGCAGTCTTTGGGGGTGGGGATGCAAAGAATATTTAAACAATGACCCATAACCAAAACAGGCAGGGCTTCAAGGATTTAGACTCTGCCCCATTTCCAACTAAAATTGAATTCAACATTTTTTGTGAAATTTTGATTCAATCACTTCGTTCCTGTTTGAAATATTTGAGCCTCTGTTTCTCTTACTGTTAGCTTTTAGGGGTGTGTGTGTGTGTGTGTGTGTGTGTGTGTGTGTTAAGAAAAGGTCCGTGTGGGGGCCGGGAGAGGGGGGATGACCACAATATCAAAAAGTAATGAATTGCTATTGCTCAGAGATTCTTTAGAAAATGATCTAAAGTTGGAAATGATCTTCTAAGGGATTTGGACACCTTAAAAGAAACATATTCTATTTTGTTTAAAATAATCTTGAGGATCAAGCAGGCAATCAATCCATGGCTGTGTTGAGCACAGCAGAAAAACTGAATCATAACATTGGCTCTCAAAGAGCTTGTGCTATAGTTCCTAGAGATAAAAAAGCCAAGGTTGCTAGTTCATGACTGATGAGGGCCCAAGGTCCAGCTCCACAGCTTGCTACCAGTTGCATAACTTTGGGCAAGTTATATACTATCTCTTGAAGCATTGATTTCCTCACCTATAAAATAGGGATAATAACAGTTCTTGCCTCTGAACTTTGTTGTCAAAATTAAATATTATTTGTAAAGAGCCTAGTACATAGCATATTCTCTATAAACATGGGTTATTACTAGTACCTTTAAAATAACCCCAAGGCAACGTATCACATGACAAGTAAGTGGCATAATCACTAAGTTCAGATAAGGTCAGGGAATGGAGAGCTTCATGGACTGGGATCAAGATCATCAAGATCATGGATATAACATGGCTGCTGTGGTTTGGATTATGGTTCAAGTATTCCCCGGGCTTCATGAACTGGAAACGTGGTCCTCCATGTGGCGATGTTGAGTGATGGTAGAAACTAAGATGTGGGGCCTAGTAGAAAGGAATTAGATCACTGGGGATTCTGTGTTCAGCAGGGTTAATGTAGTTCTCGAAGAACCCCAGTTTGTTCTCTTGAGCATGAGTGGTTGTAAGTTGAAACCACCCCTCGCAGTTGACCTCTTCCACAGATGGTAATTTCCCTTTTTGCTTCTCTGCCACATTGTGATGCAGGCAAAGGGGTCCTCACCAGGGGCTAGACAGACATGGAAGCCTGATCTTAGACTTTCAGCCTCCAAAATCATGAGCTATATAATCCTCTTTTCTTTATAAAGTACCCAGTCACTGGTATTCTGTCACATGGGTAACATGACAGTATCCTGTCACATGGGTAACATGGGTCCTTGAAAACATGGCACTGAGCAATAGGATCATGTCAACCACTAGCACAATATAGAAATAGAAATTCAATGTCCACAAAAGAAAATGTTTAACAGTGACTAAGGCTTCATAAACACCTCGTTGAGATTTGCTTACTGATTGTCCTAACTCTAACCTTACTCTTCCTCAGTCTTGGCCAGATGGGACTGCTTTCTTAGAAAGGGTAGAGGTCAGGACATGACTGACTTATTCTCACTATTCCCCTGCCTTCCCATCCTTATCACTTACATCATAGTGAGAAACTCTCAACTAATCAGGAGGTCCTCATATCACTAACACTAAAGAATGTCTTCTATGCTCCAAGACAAGACATCTTAGGACCAGTCTAACCAGACAACTATGATGTTCTTTTCTTCCCAGTTAAGACAGATCCAGAAGTGCAGGCGGAAAAGTGGACAAATACAGATCACATCCTACATTCAGAATTCATCACATCCACTCCCTTTACAACAGTGATGGTAAATCTTTTAGAACTTTCAATGACACAAACAACCTGGAGCTCTCATGCTGTAGGTTTGCCACCACTGGTTTACAGGAAGACAGGAGATTAGGGCATGGCCAGCCAGCTGGGCCAGTGGGTGTGACCTGTCAATCACGGAGATCCAGGAGACAAGCACTCAAGCCTTGCACCTGGAGCCAATCAGAAAGTGCAATCTTCAATCCTTCTCGTGAGAACTCAAGCAGATTTTCGATAGGACAATCCAGATCTGACATAAGTCTGAGGAGTTAAAGATAAAAAATGTTATGGTCACTAAGCTTGTAGCCACTGTGCTCTCTCTCTTTCACAGTGGCCCACTCCTACTTTGTAGACTGTACTTGTTTTCTTACTTTAAATTGGTTCCCATTCACTCTGGAGAGCATATTTCTTTTTCTGCCTTTAATAAATGTAAAACCTCACTACCTTTTCCACTTGTTTTGTCCAGTTCTTTCTTCAGAACAAAAAGAACCTAGAAAGATTCTCTGGAAGGTGCCCCAGTACCCACAAACCAAGTAACAATAGGATTGTTCTTGGTCCAGACCTAGAGAAAGAATGCCAAGTAGACTCCTCTCAGGGCTATAAATCTTGAAAGAAGTGTTAGACAAGGTCACGATGCACAGAAGTCAAGAGAGAGTCACATTAAGTATACTTTGGGTTAATTATCTCTTCCATTCAGCTATATTTTATGTTTTGTTTTGGTTTCTTGAGCATCTGTTGGTATATGATAGTGCACATTGTGGAAGGTATGAAAATGAATTAACAGCTCACTGCCTGGGGGTCCCCAGAGAACTTTGGTAATATCTGATTATGGTCTAATTACCTTGCATATTATCTGTTTACTTATCAATTTCTCCACCTGGACCTTTAGATCCCGGCTGTGTTTTTCTCATACTGAATCTCCAACAACCAGTAAGGGCCCGTCTTACTCAGGGGTAGTTGAATTAAATAAGATGGAGTTCATGACTTCAGGAGTTACAATCCTGTCACATGGGTAACACGGGTCCTTGAAAACATGGCACTGAGCAATAGGATCATGTCAACTACTAGCACAAGAGCCTTGAGCACTCAGGAGAGGGTGAGGTTGTGCTGACGGTGCACCCTGAGCGGCTCAGTAGAGAATTTCACTTCCCAAGATGCCCTTGGGATAGGTTTAGAGCCTCCAGAGGCAGCCAAAAGTGAGTCCTGGGAAAGGAAAGGTTGGAAAGGGAACAAGTACATACAGGGAACAAGTAGTCATCAAGCATTGCCTAGTATGGCTGCTTAGGATGCTGGACTTTACCCAGTGGGCCGCACTTCTACTGTTCACCATCCCCTTTGGACCACCAGTGATAACAATAAGAATAAATAGTATCTAGCATATTATGTCCCTAACATGGGAATTGTTTTAAGCATTTTATATGAATTAACTATTTAGTCCCCCCATGAACACTTTATAGGGAGGGCCTTCTATTTTACAAATGAGAAAACATTTATTAGCTTTTCAAATTCAAGGAGTTCAAAATAGCAAAGGGAGGATGGAAAGCCAGGCAGGCTGCCCGCAGGTTGATCCTGACCACAATCACCACATCTTTGTTCTGGCTCTACCTGATTTTATCTCCTCTCTGGATCCAAAGTCAGCACAGTTAGTTCTCAGGACTGGAAAGCAACCTAATTACCTCATTTCTTCTAAGGAAAGTGTATCTTAGAAATATCTTAAAGGTGTTTTTAAATCAGTATGTCAGCTCCTACCAACAAAGTCCAGGCAATATTTTTGTTCTCTTGCTCCTTTGTTGCCCCTTTCCATGGCCACTCCCATTGGCGTCAAAAATCACAGACTCCTGTCTCCCAAGATTCTCAAAACCCAAACCTCTGGGGGCCACATTGGTGTGCATGTTGTCACCCTCAGGGTCTCACGCGTCCCTCACTGTTTAGCTTCTACCTGCAACTCTTTCACATGGGGTTCTAAAACCTTTCTGGGGAGCCAGGCGTGGTGGCGCATGCCTGTAATGCCAGCACTTGGGATGCTGAAGCAGGAGGATCATCTCAAGTTTGAAGCCAGCCTGGGCTACATAGTGAAACCTGTCTCGAAAACAAACAAACAAACAAAAAAATCATTTATGTGTGCTCAGGCATGGTGGCACACACCTGTTATTCTGGTGGCTCGTGAGGCTAAGGAATGGGGATTGAAAATTTGAGATGAGGGGCTGGGGATCTAGCTCAGCAGTCTAAGTGCCTGCCTGGCAAGCGCAAGGTCATGAGTTCAATCCCCGGTGCCACAAAAAAAAAAAAAAAAGAAAGAAAGAAAATTTGAGATCAGCCTGGGCAGCTAAGCAAGACTCTTGTCTCAAAATAAAGATAAAAATAAAAATGAAAATAAAAATGACTGGGGACGTAGCTCAGAACAAAAGCTCTGGGTTCAATCCCCAGTATCACCCCCTGCCGGATATACATATTTATCTCTTCAGGGAAAGATCAGCTGCCTACTGCTCTCCATCTCCACCCTTGGAACTGATACACAAAACTTCCCTCTCATTGTTCCCCCATCCAAATACAAATCCCTCATAACAGCTAGAAAAGAATGGATGAGGGTATTTCAGATCCCAGTCTCAACTTAGAGGGTATTCTTGTGCAATTATTGAATATGATCTGCCAATGTCTGTATCTCCTCCTTCTTTTCAAACTTTAATAGATGTAAGAAAAGAAAATATCTTAATTTCCTCCCTATCCAGTAACTCAAACAAAATGCTTCGATCAGGATCACATACTGAATTTTTTAAAAGTCACTCTCTATATCTCTGTCCCTCAAAGAGACTTACCATCCAACTCAATCCTCAAACTTCCTGCCTACCAGAATGTTTCTGTAAAGGAATAACAATGCCATGAAAAGATAATGCTTCGTGTGGCAGCAGAAGAATATTGTCCTGGCCCCAGACTGCTATCTTTCAGAAAAGATATGAAGTCTGGATTTGCTTAAAAATAGTACAGGAGGATAAGAAAACATAGATAAAATAGAACTTGTTCTGAATAGATAATGGCCAATGATGATGGTATACCATGATGGTACCTAGTGGCTGGTTACCATATTGTATGTCCTTTTGTAAATTTGTAATATTTTCCAGTAAAAAGTTGAATGCAACTGAAAACCTAAAAAGATTGCCAGAGCAAGAAATTCAATCTCAATGACGCTATTTTGGATTTCTTTTTTTAGTTCATGTTTTTCATATAATCTCCAGCACCCTATTAAACAAGGGTAAGTGAGATTTGGCTGGTTGTATGTTCCTAGTTCAACAAACCCAGACAGAGCTGGAATTGAAGTTAGCAGGGTTGACTGCTTACCAGTGAGGCAGCCAAGACTGCTCTCAGCCAGGGCTGCCCTGGGACCAGCCTATGGCAGAAACTTTTTCAGTCACTGCCCTGGTCTAGACACAGATTGGAAGGTCACAGCTCCAGCTTCTCTGAGTCAGCAAGATGCTGTTGTTACCAGTGAGGTCTAAAGTGCCTCTCATCAGAGCAATGTCCTGGAGGTGTCCTGCCAAGTGAAAATGCCAGAAATAACAGATTGTTGGAGGGTGTTGAGATGGAATGTTGAGAAAATGGTGTCATGGGAATTCTCTGCTGGGACTTGAATATGTCCACCCTCAGACAGCAGAGTCCAGAAGGACATTTGAAAACTTAGTTGTAAGGGATTTTAGGCCCCCAGCAAACCCAAGGTGTTGTAATTCTGTAGCAGTTTGTGGTCCTGTCTGGGCCCCTTGTTCATAAATCTGTCAGGGATGCTTCCCAAGAAGGATACTGCTGGTCTGGGGCAGCCTCAGGAGTGGATGAAGATTGTCTAACTCTGAAGATGAGGTGCTCGCAGCCATGTTCCACATGGGCCAGAAGTCTCCTTTCCCCTTCACCCTTCCCACACCCTCATTTTTCCCACCATTTTCAAGAGGTTCAGCAGTCCTGAGACAGCTCTGTGGTGCAAAGGGCTCCAGTGGTCGAGCCCTCCAACCAGTGTCAGAACCACACTCCCAAAGCCAGAGCAACCCCCACAGTGCCAGAGTCATCTACCTGTGCCAGAGCCTCCAGCCAGGACCAGAGGCTTCCTGACATCTCTGCATCCAGCCCAGCACAAACCTTTCCTTTGGTTTCTCAGGGAGCTTCAGAGACATGACCTCACTCGTACATGGATGCCTATCTAAAGGGAACAGTCCAGACTGTGCCCTTCCATGACACAGAGGTCAAAAGAGATAAAGAGTTAAGAGCCACCTCAGTCAGACCCATGCCCAGGCTAGGCCCTATAGGGTGCTTTCTTAGCAGAGACGTGGGTGAAGCAATGCTTCCTACTTCTCTCCCTCTGTCCTCTTCCCCAGTTCACAGTGCTCCTCAGCTGGATTCACTGTAACCATCTCTGAAAGCCTCCAGTCTTCACATCACCATTCCATTCCCACACCGCAACCACAGGGGTCTCTAAAACACAAACGCATAATCCCTGCTAGCAAGCCTTCAGTGACTGTCATCCTCAATGCCCTAACACAGTGCTACCCCCTGCCGTACTCACTTCTCCACTCTGTCTCCCACTGCCCTCCCTAGCACACTCTGCTCTCAGTGGGATAAAGATCCCCCATGGTTCCTGGGATACCTCTGTGACCTCGGGAGGAGCTTCCCAAACTCCAAGGTCCAGCAGCGCGTCATTCTTCAGTGAGGGCTTCAAAGGCGGCTTGTACAGCATTCACGGCATTGCATTGTAATTGCTGTCTTCCTTCCCTGGTCACCCAAACAAAACTCAGAGATCCTGCAGCGTGCTCCCTACCACTGTGTCTGGCACACAGCAAGCAATCGAATCCTGAGAATATTGTTCGATGTAGGCCTCCAAGTGCTTTCTTGGTACGGACCATGCGCTCAGTTGAGAGGGCCTGTCCCCAGATGACCTATGTTCCATCTTTATGTTCCCTTCCTTAAAAACACTTAAGTAGTTGCAATCAAACACTCTCCACTTCCCCCACATCTCTGTCCCTCAAAGAGTTGTTTCCTCCAAATCAGTTCTCAAAATTCTTCCCTATGTTTCTGTAAAGGAATAAGAATGTCCTCTGGAAATAATGGCCCAGGTTGACAGCAAAAGGGCACTGTCACTTGTCATCTTCATGGTGCCAGACTTCTACCAGCTGAACTCACAAACAGTGGATCCTGGGGGGAGTGGGCCCTAGATCAAATTCACTATGGTCCCATTGCTTCCCACTGAATACTAATGAAAGAATCTCAAATATAGTAGCTGAGAGACCTCAAAATGCTATGAACTCTAAAATGGGACAAATCTGAATTTAAGCATTGTTTTGCCACTTATTCTTTCTGTACCATTTTGGTCATATGCCAAATGCATGTAACACCTACTATATTCAAATAAGTATTTGCTGCTATAACAAATAATACTAAATCTTAGTAACTCAGTGCACTAAAATGCTTATTTCCCCCTCACATGAAGTTGAATATGACTTCCTAGTAGTGTGGTCCTCTTGGGTGGCCGTCTAGCTTGGTAATGCGTACTCCTCCCTACCCATGGCTCTACTGAACTCCACAGACTTTGGAGTCCCACTGGGATCATCTCACTAAGCTGGCCATTAGGAGAGAAGATAGAATATAGAGGTTTGCTTAGCAGTTTGGGGGTAGCCCAGAAGAGCAATTTCTATCACTCCAGCTCCAGCCAACATCCAATGACTCCCAGGTGGAAATAAGGGGAGCCAGGGCAGGAAATATAGAAGTGTTATATTCTAAAAAATACAAGG
>RJWT010031874.1:0-14263 GCA_004365215.1 Cuniculus paca | reverse complement strand
ACTGGAATGGGGGAGTCAAGTTTAGGGGGTGTTCTATGTCTTATTTCATTGTTTTGCAGCAGAATGATCAACTAAAACATCAATGCCAATTTTCACCTATTCAGAGGAAAAGCCAGTGCTTCAGTACAAACGGGAGACATGATTTGTTGCTTTAAATAAAGGTTTAACACAAAGCTTCCTTTTTAATGAACTAAGAGACAGGAGAAATATTTATGCCCATATCTTGCATGCTGAGCAACTACTTTAAAGATAACGACATGTAATGTATTAACTAGTTATTCTCCTATTATTTTGTTATGAAATTTTGTTTCACCTTTTCTTCCATAAAATAAAAAATAAAAATAAATGAATAAATATTTAATCACAACTCAGATCCTGGGAACATCTGACTCCAGGTCTATGTAGTAGAGCTGCCTGGTCTGTGGCCTTCCTACCGCCTCCCCCTCCCCCCACCAGGATCAATATGTGGAATTGGGTGCTGTGGTTAAATATGATCACAGTGTCCCCCTTGGCCCTCTAAAGACTTACTCTGGCCAGGGCAAAGACAAATAGCCTTTCATAGTTAAGTATTTTATATGATTCTCTTGGTTCCCATTTCTATGAATTTGTTCAGTTTGTTGGTCAAGACCAGAATGAAGACCGCCCCCCTCCATTCCTCTGAGCTCCCTGGATGGAGGTTTTGTCCTGCTCATCACCAATCGTCTTCTCACTGCCTTCTTCACAGTATTGGACACGGGTTCCTATGGGCCAAGACTTTGCCACCATGGGCTACACAGTGTGGAGGGTGAAAGGCACCATGATTGTCCCACTCTATATCCTGGGGCTGTACTTGGGTTGGGAGAGCATACTTTTGGAGCCACATACTTCTTAATGATACCCAGAGCCACTTCTCTGTGAGAAGCGTGGTTTTCCTCCTACCTTCTGAAGAATTCCCAGAAATGTAACCCTAGAGAACCCTAGAAAAGGCAACACCAGGGGGTAGAGTCAACTGCAGGTCTCTCTTTCATTCCCTTTCTTGGAGATGTCCAGCATACTCTACTGCCTTAGGTTGGGATGCCCCCAGAAGCAAATCTTGAGACAATGACTTAAGTGCAAGTTGGTTATTTGGAAGGTGATGCTAGGAAAACTTAGACAGCGAGGAGCCAATATAAAGAGTATTCATGCACAGGATCTTGCCACAGGCAAATGGGGTTCATGCTTGCCAAGGATCCCAGAAAACCGCTTAGCCTATGCCTGTGGTCCAGATATTTATCCACCAACTCTCATCCATCACTTTTGGAGAGCTGATTCCAGAAGCAACTCACGGATGTTTTTGGCTCGCTCTGGTGGGCTGAGAATGTGTTCACTTAGATGACCAAAGAAAGCACTGGGAGGAAGAAGTACAGGTGGCTGCAGCCTGAAGCCATCGGCCGGTGTGCTCAGGGGAGGTAGGCTGAGCACCAACAAAGCCTGCCACAGATTTAGAGAATCTTTTATCTGCCAGGAGAGAGCTAATAGCCTCCACATCAAGGAGAAACTCCAGCAGCTACTCAGCTCCAACCAGGTGCTGGCTGTGCAAGAACACAGACTCGGTGCTTAAGAGAAACTACACACCAAAATTCATTTGGACTCTAGATTTTTGAATATGTTGGTAACAAATTGAAAAATGTTTAAAGTTCACACATTTGTCCCCAGTTTATTGTGTCTGGTAGAACAGCCATTGGTGCTGTTTCTCCGCATAGGTAAAGCTCAATCCTTCGAGGGGCTTTTCTCTTTCACCTGTCACTGCACATGCTCTTCATCATATCCCCGGGGAAAGTTCGTGTTCTGTGAGCGGTGACTGAGTAGAGCACATCTCAGAATCATCCCACCTAACAGGCAGAATTCAAGATGGAGGACTGTGCTGCTGGTCCCGTGATACCTTGTGATACAAAGGTCTGCCACCTTATTGTCATCTCCACCAGACAGCCCATAGCCTTGCGACCCTACAATCACCTTCAGGTAAATCCTTATCAGAGGTGGCTGACTCTCTGGGAGGTTCCTGAGAAACAAAGCTTTTCTTTCCCTTTTTAACCCACCCCACAGAGATGGAAATTTCCCACAGCTGATAACAACCATTAGTTGATGTCTCTCTAATAACTCTCACAGTAGTAAATTCTCATAGCCTTTTGATGGCTTCTGAAAGAAGGGATTAACGGTAGCTACATGAACTATAAAAATGACTGTGGGTATATACATATATATTTGGGGGAGGTTACCGGGAATCAAACTCAGGACTAGCTATATCCCCAGCATGACTGCGGCAATAAGAGTAATTCTTTACTTTTAACTTCCAGAGAGGCCACAGTCAGGTAATGAGGACCTGACGCATTCACTCATTCAATAGGTAATTACTAGTGACTGTTGTATGACAGGCAGGGTTCTAGATACTGGGGTGAACAAGAGAGATGCCCCCTTCCCTCATGCACCTAGCATCCTGCCCAGTGACACCACACCCATATTGAAGAAGTGGAGAAATCAGCTCCAGCTGTGGGGTAATGAGCTGTGGCTCACTGAACAGATGTGGGCCACCCCACTGACCTGCCACCTTACACACATGCTCTGAGGCTAGACGAAGCCATGAGTATCGAAGGAGCTGAGAAACTGAGAAAGCTGTCAAGGTAAGGGTCATCTGTCACCTGCCCTGCCTGTCTTCTCAGCTTCTCGAGGTGAGGAGGGTCAATTGCTCCTTCTGGTCACACAGCGAGAACTGGTTAGTGAACATCTCCAGCACATGCCCCGAAGTTAACCTGGGTGAGATGGCTGCTGCAGTAGTGGCTAGAGAGAGACATTTGGTCTTAACATTAGTACTGGGGACCTGAATGAAAGCATGCAGTCCTGTGTTAGGGTGTCTTTTGTAAAGCGTGCTCAGTGAATAGTCAAGCTGTTCAGACGTGAGGTCCAGAAAAGAGCATCTTGGCCACTTTTCATTTTACTGGTGGGAAAATGGAGGCCCAGAGAGAAGGAATGAGTGGTCAGAGACTGCTCACCCAATGAGGGGCAACAGAAGAGGAACCGAGGTCTTAGTCCAGCCACTCTCCACAGCAAATCATAGAAATAACCTTGTGCACAGATGGTCCGATTTATTCCATACATTGCTGCGGGGCACCTTTCGCTGCATAGTGCTTGAATAAGTGCCTAAGGACAGCGTTTCAGTCAAATATGCTTCCCAGGTATTTTAAAATTATTGACACATATTAATTGTACCTATTAAGGACATTTCTGTGGTCATACCTATCCAAGCTTCTTCCACCATCACTACCCCTCACCCAGAACCTTTCCCAGTCTCTAGTACTTACTCTCTAAGGTCAGATTGTTGTTTTGCTGTTTTGTTTGTTCCTTTTCCTGGAGTAACTATGACTCAGGAATTCTGAAGTGGAGCCTGGGAACCCGTGTGCTGTGAAAGTGCCCTGGGTTATTCTGGGAGCTGAGCAAGCCTGCAAAATACCAGCCTGAGGTACTTGGGACAAGGCTCCCCCCCAGAGCTGGGCGTGACCATCTCCCAGCCCACATGCCCCGTGTGCAGCTCCAGTGATGGTTCCTAATCATTTTGCCATCTGTACAAAAGCTTTCCTGGGTGAGTTGGATGCATACCATGTGCTTGGGGGCTCCTGACATCTTTGATAAGCTCAAGGCTATAGATGCGAGGACACACATGGGTTCAAATCCCAGCTCCCCAGTTGTCAGCTGTGTGGCCTGAGAGAATGTTATCACTACGCGATCCTCATCAGGTCAGGTCAATAGCGCCTCCTTCCGAGGGCTGTCTTAATTATCAACAGGAGATGGTTTGGGTGGGGCCTTGGGCACAGTACCTGGTGCATGGCACACGATGAATGCTAGCTATTGTTTTTGTTCCATGTGGTCTGGCAAACTTACACTTGTCTGATACCCTACACCTCCATACAGAGTTGATAAATGTAAATAATGTTGGGAGAAAACATGTCCCCAAACATTTTGTACTAGGCAGAAAGTAAATGTGAGGAGGCCTACGAGTACGGGCTTTCAATACTGAGACTTAATGAAGAGGACCTGTCTGTCCTATGTTGTCAAAATATTACTCCCCTTCTTCACATCTCCCAGCTGAGGGGCCGTTTGAGGACTGGATTCCAGCCAAGGAAGAGCTGGAAGGGATCTCTGGGTTCAAGCCAAAGCTCACATCAGCTCGGAAAATCCTCAAGTTTTCCAAGGTTATCTGAAAGTCCTGCTGAACTGACTGAAAGCTCTGAATTAGCCTGCTTTTTGAGCAACTCCCTTGATTAGGGGTTACGGGGAGCCATTCATTTTGGTGTTCTGCAAAGAGATTATCCTATTCCAGGGGGTAAGACTATTTCAAAGGAGCTAAAAAATAAATAAACAAACATACTTCCCCTGCATTAAAGCCTCAGCTTTCTTTGAACTTCTCATTTTTAGAATCTTCACTGATAAAGACAAATGCAATTTTCACCATCAGTGGATCTGAACAGACAATTACATTAAGGCAAATAAGACAGGGTGAGGCCAATGATGTAAATCACATTGTGTGCATCTAATGTGCAAACAAAGCACTCACATAAAAATGAACACCCTCAAAAAAAATCAACTTTTTTTTTTCCGCATCTAATCAGAACTCAATTTGCATAAACATTTCTTTCCCCCATCACCTACACAAAATCCCTTGCCAGCATTTGGAAGTCTGGGGAGAAGGGAGAACTAATCCAGTTTTCAAAACATTTGCCCTAAGTAAATTGCTCAGCCCTTTGAGGAAGGTGCTGCAGCGTGTGGGGTTACGGGCAATCTCTCACTCTTCCCTCTGTCCTCACCACACTGGATGAGCTCAGAAGTAAAGATTCTGATCTTTACAATGGAGAGAAACCTGAGGGATGGCTGTTTTCTCGGGGAGGGGGGTGGCAGGACTGGAGTTGGGGTCTTACTTTCCCCAGGAGGAGCTGAGTTTGCCTCCGGAGTCTGGCCAGTGAAGATGAGTATTAGCCAATCCAGTCAATTCCCCACAGCTTGATCCTACTTTTACCTCTGGGTACAGTGCTAGGCAATGATTTAGAGTTCCACATTGAAATAGCATCCTTGGAGAGGGGCAGCAGAAACTGTGCGGTCCCAGCTGAGGGTCACACGTTAGCACACGGTGGCTGAGCCAGCCAAAGCAGGGGAGGCAAAAGGTTAGGATCACAGAATGAACTCGTGTGGAGCTTTTGTGTGCAGGAGAAAGGGAAAAAATGATATCCAGGAAAGGAGTGTCAGGGAGACCACAGGGAGGGCGAGATGGAATGAAGCAGAATACATGCAGAGAAAGACAACAGCCTGATCTTTAAAACCTCCCCAGGGCTTGGCATCAAAAGGAACAGGGGCAGGCTGATGCGCCTCTGAAAGGAAGCCGGCGGCTGTTATCTGCAGCCTTTATTACACACTGCATTCAACATCTGCTGAGGCCTGGGTGTTCTCTGGTGGTGGGGGGCCCTGGTCTCACGAGGTAAAGTCGGCCCTGCACAGCTCACCCTCCACTGCCTGGGCTTTCACATCTTCCTGCCTCCACTGGCTGCTGACAGGACCGACTGGGGGCTCTTGTCCATGCTGGTTCTTCGCGGAAGACAGCAAGCATAGCACAAGAGGGAGGTTGGAGGGCCCCCCACTGGGTTCCAGAGGAGCTTTGTTTTCTCCAAAGAAGCCAAGTCACGTGTATTAATCATTTTCCCAGTACTGGGACAAAACAACCCACGGCAACTTAAGGAGAGGTTTACTTGGCTCTCGGTTTCCAGTGAGATTCAACCCATGGTCAGCTGACTCCAAGGCAGAAGCAGCATGGTGGAGAGGCATGGTGACAGCTGCTCGCCCCTTGATAACCAGGAAGCAGAGAGAGAGGGAGCAGCCAGGGACAAGAACCCACCTTTCCAGCTCACACCCCAGTGACCTACCCCTCCAACCAGACCCTGTTGTCAAACAGGAGGCTTTTGAGGGACCTTTTAGATCTGAACCATAACACAGGACAGGGTGCAGCCAGAACAACTCTTTTTGTTGCTACATTGTGTCATTTGCACCTAAAGAAAAAGTAGCAATAAGATCAAAGATACCAAAAAGGCATCATAGATGTGGGGCAAGATTGCAAACCACTACTTAGATTGTTTTAGTTACTTTTCTTTCATTGCTGAGACAAAGTAGCTGCCACCCAAGTTAAAGGGGAAGAGGTTTGTTTAGCTCAAGTTTATAGAGGTTTCAGTCCATAATCGGTTGGCTCCAAGGCAGGGTGGCTTTTCAGAGAAAAACAGTTCATGGCAGCCAAAAGGTAGCAAAAGCAACAAGAAAGAGCAAGACAGGCTTCTTTCTGTTCCTTATGCTGTATCCAGGCTTCCAGGATTAGGGTAGTGCCAATCCAATCAGTGGACTGACCCAGCAATCACCCACCCTTAATTCCAGCATTGCACTATGAATCTATCAAACTCTACATTCAACCACCTCCGAAAAAACCCGATGACTGCATGAGGCTTTGAGGGACATCCAGACACAAACCATAACATGGATTCATTCACAGATCCTTTCCAGCTCCCAGAGTCTAAAATTCTTCCCTCCAGCAAAACTGGGCCTGTTGCATTTCTCTGACTTGCTTCAGTGTTTTCCTAATGAATGCATCAGCAGAAATTTTTGTGTGGTGCTCAGAAAATATCATTCTGACCGTTATGCAATTATTGTAAAGTATTATCTCATATTTACAGCATCTGATGATGGTTGAGAAATGTCCTTTTAAAGTCAATCTAGTTACAAGTTTACAAAGCAAGTTGCTTCATTATTGAGCAATTATAAGTAATGGCATGTGTTACACAGAGCTATGGCAAAGAACCTGACACTCATTCACAGCAGCGTGGGGCTTGTATGCTGACTTGAACACGAAGCCAGCCAAGCATGGCGTGGAGGTCACCGGAAGCCCAGCAGGCTACCCCAGAGCCCTCAAGTCACAGAACAAACCACTGGGCAAGAGCAGCTACCACAGGAGAATGCACAGCAGGCTAAAGACGCAGGTGCAGAGGAGCCAGCAAAGCCAAAGGCATCAGCACAAAGGTTGGAGGGAAGACAGGATAAGTACCCTGAATGAGCATGGGTCCAAGACAGTCTGCCTTTTGGGCAGGCTAATCTATCGCTGTCCCATAGCCCTGCAGTTCACATTTATTCTTCCCAGTTTTGTTTTCCCTGTTGGAAATGACCCCTGCTGCTCTGTGTATCTCAGAGCACAGCCTCCCCCTTCTCCACAAGGCCTTCCCTGGTGAGGCCCGTAGCAGGCATTTTCCGGTGCCCCGTTGGGGTTTGCCATGCACTGCAGCCCACCACTTGCCCTGCTTTCCCTGGAGCAGGAAGTGGGCCCAAGGAGGACGTTGGAGGGGGCTTCAGGGGAAGCTGGCTGGGACTTAGCCTTTGAGTCACGGAGGGAAAAGCTGTCTCTTTGTTGCTGATAAAGTTAAGGAGAAAGTTCTGTTTGGTACTCATTTCTTCAACAGCTATGATGCTTGCTAATCTCACCCTTGAACAAAAAAAAGTTCATCGCACAACAGATTCCATCTCGAACTTAGTAACATTGTCTTGCTTTTGTTAGATCTATTTTATTTATATCAAACTTTTTAGCTGATACATAAAAACAAAAATCATACATGTTAATGGAGTAACATGATGTTTTGAAAAATGTATACATTGAGTAATATTTCACTCTTTCCTCATATCTATCTCCTCAAACATTTATAATTTATTGTAATTTATAGTTCATTCATGGTATAAATTTTCAAAATACTTCCTTCTAGCTTCTTTAAAAATACAGTATAGGGCTGGGGGTATGGCTCAGTGGAACAGTGCCTGCCTGGCAATCGCGAGTCCTAAGTTCAATTCCTGGCACCAAAAAACAAAAAAAAAAGCAAAATAGTAATAATAATAATAATAATAATAATACAGTATATTGCTGTTATCCATAGTCATCCTATTGTACAGTAGTAGCACAGCAGAATTTTCTGCTTCTATGTAATTATAACTTAGTGCCCATTGACCGGCCTTTCCCAAGCTTTCCTTCACCCCTCTCTCCCAACCTCTTGTCACCACTATTCCATTCTCAACTTCTGAGATTGACTCTGTAGATTCCACACAGGAGTGAGACCATGCAGTACTTGTCTTTCTATTCCTAAAGTGTTTCACTTATTGTGATGATCTCCAATTCCACCCATGTTGTACAAATGACAAGATTTCATTCTTTTTTCAGGGATGAATACTGTTCCATCACGTATATGTACCACATTCTCTTTATGTATTCATGGACTGATAAACACTTAGTACTTTCCTTCCCTTGGCTTTTGTAACTGATGCTGCCTTGAACCTGGAAGTGGAGTTGTCGCTTCAGCATACTGATTGGGTCTTCCTTGCGTGTACACTCAGGATTAAAACGGCCAGATCATTCAGTGGCGCTATCATTGATTTTTGGAGAAACCTTCATACTGTTATGCATAAAGGGTATATTAGTTTTACATTCCCACCAACAGCGTACAAGGATTTCCTTTTCTCCATATCCTCACCAACACTTGTAATCTTTAGTATTTTTGATAATGTTCATTGTTCCTGGGGTGAGGTAATATCCCCTTGTGGTTATTATAAATAAAATAATTAAGCTTGGTTTTTCATTTGAAATAGGGATTTCTAAATCAATGTATTTAAACAAAAATCTAGTCAATTTAAAGAAAATATTTCACAATGCAGCTCTAGGTAAAGTACCGCTGTACAGATAGGGCCAGTACTTGAAAGAGCACATAAAAATGACAGAAGTTGGGAAATATTAGTCAAACTTTTCTTTTTAAATTTTTAAACAGTAATTTTTATTTTATGATAGTTTTTTGAAGGGAAAGAAAGTAGTAAGCTTCTCCTTTCAACAAATACTTTTGTTGTGGCATGCTAAATTTCATTCTTATTTTTAAATGTTAAATTCTGGCTCTTTGACTCACTCTCATATCAACTGCCCCAACCTCCACCTCTTTATTTCCCTTAAAATATAAAATCTCTCTTGCTCTAAACATAGAGGTCTCTGTCTACCTTTAATACACTACACAAGGAACTGCACATTTAACCCTGGACACTATCAAAAAGTCAACACACCACATTTTTCCTCTGGTTAGCACTGAGGCAATTTTCTTTCTCTTTTTTCAGATCATTTTGTAAGTCCATGTTTGCAGTACATAGTGTTTACCTGCCTTGTGTGGAGAGGGTCCGTGTACACAGCACACCTGGATTTCTTTTTCCTTCCTTTCGGTTCCCTCTCTCTCCTTACCCCTCCTCCCATTTCTTAATCCCCTTTGCCTTTGAAAAAAGCACATCACTGTTCTTTGTATTATGTGTATTTTACTTTGCTCTTTATACTTTGAGTTTCTCATGTAAGAGAAAACATGTGATATTTAAGCTCGTGAGTCTGATTTACCTCGCTTAACATCATGGTCTCAGATGCATCCATTTTCCTGCAGATGAGAGAGTTTATCTTGGTGCCAGAGCAGCACTTCACTTTATCCACTCATCTGTTGCTGGACACGTAGGCCACATTCAAGGTTTAGCTATTATGAGTTGTGTTGCTATAAACTTGGGTGAACATGGATCACTGTAATATGGTGACTTTAACTCTTTTGGAAAGATACCTACAAGAGGAATAGTTGGGTGAAATGGAATTTCAAGTTTCAGTGTTTTGAGGAATCTCCATACTGATTTCCATAGTGGCTGTACTAGTTTAGACTTCCACCAACAATGTAGACGGCTTCGTTTTTCCCTGCAGCCCTGCCAGCTTTTGTTATGATTTGATTTCCTGATGATGGTCATGCTTTCTTGGGTAAGATGGAATCTCAGTGTTGTTTTAATTCCCATTTCTCTAACGGCCAGCAATGCTGAACGTTTCTTCATGTGTTTATTGACCATTTGTACTTTTTCTGGGAAGTGTCTGTTCATTTCAGTTGCCTGTTCTTTTGATTGGGTCTTTTGCAGGGGGGGTTGTCTAGTTATTTTTGAGTTCTCTCTATGTATTCTAGATACTAGTCCTCTGTCTGAGTAATAGTTGGCAAAAACGTTTTCCATTCCATAGGTTGTCTCTTCACTCTGTTGAATGTTTCTTTTGCTGTGCAGAAACTTTTTAATTTGATGTGAATCTATTTGTTAATTCTCAATACTATTTCTTGTGCCACTAGGGTCCTGTTCAGAAAGTCCTTGCCTATGCCTAGGTCTGCAACAGTTTTACCTATTTTTTCTTCTAAGAGATTAAATGCTTCTGTTCTAATATTTAGTTCTTTGATCCATTTGATTTAAGTTTATTACATGATGAGAGATATGGGTCTAGAGTCAATCTTCTGCATGTGGATAGCCAGTTTTCCCTCACCATTTATGAAAGAGGCTATCTTTCCTTCAGTGTGTGTTTTTGGCTACTTTGTCCAAGATCAAATGGTGCATGTGTTGGGATTGTTTCTTTCTTTTCGGGGGTAGGGGGGGAGTGTTTCCGTATCCTTTGTTCTGTTTCATTGACCCTCATGTTTATTTTTTATGCAGTACCATACTGTTTTTAATCACAGCAGCTTTGTAGTATAATTTCAAGTCTGGGATTGTGATGCTTCCTGCTTTGCTCTTTTTACCAAGGATTGCTTTTGCTATTCTGGGTTTCTCCTGGTTCCATATAAATTTTAAAACGTTTTCTCCAGCTCCATGAAGAATGCTGCTCATATTTTGATTGGGATTGCATTAAATCCATATATCAATTTTGGAAGCGTGGACATTTTGACAATATTGATCCTGCTTATCCAGGAAGAGAGGATATCTTTACATTTTCTGATGTCCTCCTTGATTTCCTTTTTCAGAGTACTGTAGTTTTCATTAAAAGGTCTTTTACTTCCTTAGTTAGGTTAATTCCTGAGTACTTAATTTTTCTTGGTTCTATTTGTGAATGGTATTTTTTTCTAATTTCTTTCTCAGTGTGTTTATTATTAATGTACCAAAATGCTATTGAGTTTTGTGTGTTAATTTTCGTATCCTGCTACATTACTGAATTTGGTTATTAATTCTAAGAGTCTTTTGATGGGCTTTTGGGTCTATACTACGTATAGGATCATGTCCTCCACAAATAAAGATACTTTGACTTCTTCCTTTCCTCTATATTTCCCCTTTATTTCTTTTTCTTGCCTAATTGACCTTGCTAATGATTTGAGTACTGTGTTAAACAGGAGTGATGATGGTGAACACCCCTGACATGTTCCTGATTTTAGAGGGAAAGCTTTCAGTCTTCCCCCATTTAATATGATTTTTCCAGAAGGTTTGTCATAAATGGCTTTCATCAGATTGTGATAATGTCCTTCTATGCTTATTTTCTTCAGTGTTTTTATCATGAAAGAATGTTAGATTTTGTCTAAGGCTTTTTCTGTGTCTGCTGACATGATCGTGTAATTCTTATCCTTGCTTCTGTTTGAGGGATGTATTATATTTACTGATTGATGTATACTGAACCATCCTTGCCTCCCTGGGATGAAGCCTACTTGTTTTTTGTGATGTGGACAGCTATGAGCATCCTTCTTAGGACTGCTTCCATTATGTCCCATAAATTCTGTTATGCTGTACTGGCATTATTGTTTAGTTTCAGAAACTGTCTTATTTCTTCCTTGATATCTTCTGTAATCTGTTGTTTATTTAAAAGTGCATTGTTTAGTTTCCATGCATTTGCATAATTTCTGTGTTCTTTTTCTGCCATTGATTTCTTACTTCACTGTGTTATGATCTGTTGATATGTGTGGTATAATTTCAATTCTTTTACATTTACTTAAGCTTGCTTTATTGGCTAGTATGCAGTGTATTTTGGAGAAAGCTCTATGTGCAGTTAAAAAGAATGTGTGTTCTGATGTTGTTAGGTGGAATACTCTGTAGATATCTATTAAATCTGTTTGTTAGGAGGCTTTGTTCAACTCTGATATTTCTGTGTTGATTTTTTGGTCCAGTCAATCTATTTGTGTTAGTGGGGTATTGAGGTGCCTCGCTATAAATGTGCTATGTTTATCTGGTCATCTATGCCCAGTAGTACTTGTTTTATGAAGTTGGGTGTGCCATTGTTTGGTGTATAAATGTTAGTAATTATTATCTCTTCCTGTTGGGTTTTTCCCTTAACCAATATGTAAGACTTTCTTTGCCTCTTTTGATCAGTTTTGGAGAGGAATCCTGCTTCAGGAAATATTGTTTTCCATCTTTTGATTTTTAATCTATGAGTTTCATTTTGGGTTAAATGTGTTTCTTAAAACAATATACCATTGGGTTTTGTTTCTTTATCCATTTTGCCAGTCCATGTCTTTATTTGGGAATCAAAAGCATTCATATTAAGAGTTATTACTGGTAGGTATTGACTTATTCCTGCCAGTCCCTTATTTTTCTGTTGCTGCTTCCCTATCTTTCCCTTCTACTTAACTGCTCACCCTACTTTGAGTGTTCACTCTATCAAAGCATTTGTCATCAGTTTCATTATCTCTTGCTAGCATATCCTTGAGAATTTTTTGGCATGCCAAGTTGGTTGTTATGAATTTCTTTAGGTGGTCTTTATCATAAAAGTATCTTATTCCTCCAACAACTATGAAAGATAGTTTTGCATTTGGAAGACATATCAGCCTAAGTAGAAAAATGTTTTCTTTTAGAAATTTAAACACTTCATTCCAAGATTTCTTAGCCTGCAAGGTTTGTGTTGAGAAGTCTGCTATAATTGTAATGGATTTTCCTTTATACATGATACATTGCTTTTCACTAATATCTTTTAAGATTCTGGTCCTGTGTTAGACATCTGGGATTTTGACTATGAAGTATTGTGAAGTCATTTTCTGATTGTGGCTATTTGCACACTGTGTGCCTCATTTATCTGTAAGTTCCCTTCTTTTCCCTTATTGAGAAAGTTTTCTGCTTTTATTTCAGTAAACAGGTTTTTTATACCATTTGTATATCTTCTGAGTGTTAACCAATTCCATTTAATCTTACTAGCTTTCTTTGCATCATCTAGGAGCTATTGGATCCATTTTTCATGTTGTCTGGTTGTTCTTAAGATATTTCTCATTAGTTGGTCACTGACCACAGCTCTGTTTTCTAGTCTGTCCTCACATTGGTCACTTCTCCTATCCATGCACTCAATACAAGTTTTAATCTCTTGAAATTCTATTTGGACTCCTTTTACGGACTCTAATTCTTTTCTATGCTGATCAAGCATGTTTTGCATCAACTTCTTTAGTTCTTCCATCTCTTTGTTAGTGTCTTCTGTTTATTTGGTCCAATATCTTTTTACCTATACCTTCTGTGAGCTTGCCAAACGCCTTGTTGATCCATTTCATTACATCCCCTGATGTCATTTTGAATAATTCATATGTGTGGATTTTGGTTTCCTTTCCTTCAGTGCCCCATGGATTAGCTTTGGAGGAACTGGGAGTGTTGGAGGAATTTTGTTGGCCTGGTTTCTCATGTTTCCATTTTCTTGTTTGTTTCTTTGTTTTTGTGTTGAGCCTGTGGGCTGATGGCAGTGGAAAGGTTTATTTCTACTACAAGACCTTTTTAGTTGATGTCTCCTTTTCAGTGTGTCCTCTGGGCCTGGCTAACTGTTGGGCTTTGCATCTGTCCCAGGTTCCAGTCACCTCCATTTACTTGAGATGGGAAGTAGCAGTGTACATGGCCCAGTGCCCAGTTTCCCAGAAATGGGCCATGGTATCGTTAATGACCCCAAGGTAATCCAGTTATCAGCATTCCATGAAAATCAATGAATAGCAACAACTATGGTATGTCACCTTGGTTATAGTAATAAAATCAGCATTAATTATAACATCAAATACAAACAAAATTGACAAACCCTAAGGGCCAATGAAGTACCACCCTTGTCCATAGAAAAGAGATTATAATTATAGTATGAACAATAAGACAAGTCAAATACAAACACACTCTTTACCTACAGTGAATACCTACTGAATGGAAAGATTTGCCTCTATGAACAATAGCACTGTATTCAACAACAGTGGTGTAAATTTAACTAGCTACCTAGAGATTCATGAAGCTTAATAGTTATACTAGTAAAGGCAGAGGGGATTGAGAAGAGACGAATGAAAAAAGTAATATTTGAAAAATTAATCAGTGAGATATGTGGAGGAGGAGAGAGAAATGAATGAAGAGTCCTACTGAACTGTAGAAGGAAATTAATAGTGATGGAGAACAGTCAGAAGAAACAATGAATAAGAAAAAGAAGAAAAAGGTAAAAAAA
>RJWT010031873.1:0-14264 GCA_004365215.1 Cuniculus paca | reverse complement strand
AATGGGAAAAAAGAAAAAGAGATACCAAAATATAGCATGATGAATGTGATCAATACATACATTTAAATTGTACCAATAAACTTAACTAAAAAATTCCTCAAGAATTTAAGAATTATTTTAAGGAGTGCTTGGTACTGAATTAGGTAGGAGATGGGACATTATAATTGGCTAGAGTAAGTCACTAAGATCTGTTAAATTTTCCCTGTGAAAGATTAACTACTTGGGGAAGTTTATTAACTTCATTAGTCCATTCAACAGAAAATTCACGAGAAGAAGAAAGAGATGGAGAAATTGAGGGGCAATTGGGAACAGTTACGTCTGTGTGTCGAAAGTACTCTTCACACCCCCCTTTTTGCCAAGTTACCAGGGTCTAATTTGCTTTCAAAGCTGAGAGTCATTCAAGATCCTCTAGCTCCTCTTACTCCAGCATCTGAGCTCTTTGTCCTGTGGTTCTGCCAGCACTTTGTTCTTCCTTTTCCTTCCTGTTCCTGCCTTCTTCCAGACTTTGCTGCAACAGCTTTCTTTCCTTTCTAGCTTTTTCCTCCCAAACCCTAGAAATTGACAACCAGGGCAGGACCAAATGCAATCCTAGCACAGTGGTTTAACCACTGAGGCTCACCTCTTTAACCTCAGCTTGCAGCAGTTAGAAAAAAAGCTCCTGAATCATCACTCACAACACTTTAGTTTTAATATCCATAGTAGAGACTTTTTTCCCCCAATACTAGGAATTGAACTGAGTCTTTGCACTGAGTTACATCCTCAGGCCTTAATTTATTTATCTGTCTGTTTGTTTACTTTTTTTTTTTTTGAGACAGTGTCTCACTAAGTCACTAAGATGCCTCGGCTGGGCCCAAACTTGCCATTCTCCTGCCTCAACCTCCCAGACTGCTGAGAATACAGGCATGTGTCAGTGTACTCAGCAGATTCCTTACTGGACCTATCATATTTGCATCGTTTTTATGCCCCAGTAGAATCATTTTTTAGCTGGACAGGTGACTGTCCAAAATAAAGACAATTTTCCCCAATTTCCTTTATGATTATGTGTGGTCACGGGATGACATTCTGGACAATGAGATGTAAGCTGACCTGTCCTGTGACAGTTTCCAAGAGTCTTATGTAGGGAAACTGGTGCTTGCTTCCCATCCCTTCATCAGTCTCCCCTCACTCTGCTGCACGGAGGTGGATGTGACAGCTGGGGTTCATCTTGAACCACGAGCCACACTGTAGGGAAGGATGGTGCCAAGGGCTAAGGATTTCATGGAGCAGAACCTTACTACTGGACCATTCCTGAACTTTTACATGACAGAGAAACATGCTTCTTGCTTGTTTAAACAACTGCTGTGTATTTTTTCTTACTGAAGAATCTCAAACAGTATCTGAGTCACAAATAAACTCATTTGGTTTCCTGACTTTATATTTACTCCATTTAAATTACGTCTCATCATGTTTGCCTTCTTGCCCAAAAGTATTACACACAAAGCTGATGCTAATATTTGTTCTTTCTCTCCACGGCAGATACTTCATAGAAGAAGAAATGATCCGTGGACCAGGTGGTTTTCTGTTTAGAAGGTCCTTGACATCATGAGTAGTGTTTCAGTACTGACATGATAGATCATTAAGCTCCTCATGCAAGGTGTAGCATGGAAGATGAGGGCAGACTGGTCCCTGGGTTCCATAGACCCATGAATTTATAAATTCATATAAATAATTTATAAATTACTTACTCATTAAAGTTGCTCTTGAGCTTTCTATGTGCTGTGCACTAGGGAATGAAGATGCTAGGGAAAGAAAGCTGAAATTCTTACTTTCAAGGTGTTCATGGCTTAAAAGGAGATGGGAACATACATTATAATTATTGCAATGCAAATGCTATAAAGAGGCAGGAACTAAGTGCTCAGGGAGTACAGAAGGAAGAGTGATGTCCTTTGGTAATGCCAGGAGAGAAACACAGTCAAGGTGAGGACTGGCAGCCTCATGAGGGCAATCCTGTCCCTCTTCCTCCTATGTTAGCCTTAACCAAGCACCAGGCCCAAAGTTTATCAGGTGCTCACCACATATTTGTTGAAGGGCCGGGGATCTAGCTCAGCGGCCTAAGCGCCTACCTGGCAAGCGCAAGGTCATGAGTTCAATCCCCGGTGCCACTAAATAAATAAATAAATAAATAAATATTTGTTGAATAAGTGAATAAAGTGTGACCAGTACAGAACAGAGGATGGTTGGGCAATTTTATGACAGTTCAAGGAAAGATTCTAGGAGACTCTGGGTTCTAGGAGAGTCCAGGTTCCTGTGGATAGGGACTTTATCATGATCACAGTTGTAGCCCCAGCTACAACTGAACAAGAAACCTAGTACCAAACAGATACTCTAAAAATATGTGTTGATCTGTTTTGTCCAAAAGTAGGTACATAGCTCATTCAAGTTCCAGAGTCATGGACAAGCTAGCAGAGGATAGTAAGGAAAGGTCAGCAGTCAACACTGACATTTCAATTTTCACCAAAGTAAAAACTGCCCCTACTCTTATCTCTTTGTGTCAATGTTTCTAGATATCATTTAATTTTGGAATAGAAAGGTTTTACCCACATTTCATGCAAAGAAAACTGAGGCACAGACCTCTGAACATAAAACCTCTCAGCAAATTAAGAGCATGGTGAACTCAAAAATTGAAATTTTTCAATTCCTAGATTGCAGAAATAAAAATTCTAGGTTTCCTAGAGGAAGAATGGTTAGGAAATTGATTTTGATTTCCAATAGAGATCATTTATCCTTGTAGACTGAGTACACTGATTTGTCTGTGGTTTATTGTACTGTGATCTGTGCCCTCTTCAGTCACACTGATGGTCAGGAATATAAACAGTAGGGTTTGTAGCCCGTATTGTAGAAAGGTGAAATGTGTGGGTTTAATGAGGGTGAACAGGGAAAAAACAGCTGAGAAAGTTCAAGTGTTAACCACAAAACCTGTGTTCATGGCTCTGGTGATAGCTTTCTTTACCTCTTGCGGAGCACATATTCATTATGTGGGTTTCTATACACACCTGGTGCACATTTGCCTAAGAATTAGGGACACTATCTGCCATCATCAGCATGATCATCCCTAGTTTTATGTTAGACTTCATTTTTCCTGTGTTAAAGCAGGACTCGTGTTGTTTTAAAATGAGGGCCCTCCTTCAGCATCAAGATTAGGGCAGGGGGACACTAGCTTCCTGGTCACACTCAGTTGCCTCCCTCCAGCCTGGCTTGCGCGCTGACCAGCTGCACAGGTTCTGACCTCCATCTCCCTGACAACAGGTGTGACTTTTGGAGAGTCCATGCCTCATTTAGCCCTGGTAATGGCTTAATTGAGTTGGAAAAATGCAAGGACAGGAGCGTGATAAAAACCAGCTGAGCTGGGTTCCTGTTAGTCATTGGAAAAAGCTATCCGGGAAGGGAGGGAAAAGGATGGACAGGAGTGGGAAGGAGCAGCTCAAGGTACCAAGCGATGTGGGGAGGCAGAGGCAAATAAGGGAAAGCAGTAGGAAAGGGGGCTGACCCTCATCAGCGCTGCACTCTGAGCTCCTTGATGACAGAAGTCCTGTCCATGGCTTGGAATGTGGAGGGCTACACATGTGATTGTGGAGGAGTCCTTTCTGTGTGAGGTATTTACAATTCAAGAAAGTGGAAAAAGAGGGTGAAAACTCGAGATTAAACATGACCAGAAATACTCCTTCTCTGTTCCTGAAACCCTGTGAGTTGAAAATATGCTGGTTTGGAGCCGTGACACTGCCAATACCTGGTGCTCCGTGGCATGACTGACTTGCTGGAGAAACAAGCAGCTGTACAGAAATTTCTTGTCCTGACATGTCATTTTGTGCCTTAACACAGTCCTGCTGAGGGATGTGTGGACACCCTCAGAGTGAATGAAATGGTTCACTTGAAAAGCATAGGTAATGAAAGTTATATTGTTGTTGTTGTTGTTTGTTTTCTTTTGTAGAGAAAAATACCTGAGCCTCGAATCCTATATGGAAGAAATGTTTCTGTACTTTAACATCCTGGCATTGCCTTTCAAAATCACAAGGAGCCCTGGCAACCACAGCGAATCAATCTGGTGTCCTGTGATGTGCCACCATAAATTGTTCTGGTGTAAAATGAGTTGGAGAGCTGGCATACACTCTGCCACAGGGCACATATTCACCTCCCGAAGGCTCTGAGAAGTGCTGCAGTAGAGAGAACTGTTTGTTTTAGTAGGGACACTTTCTTTACCTTGTAGGGCACTTGTTGCAATGCTGCGAAACATGGACTTGGAAGTCCTGCCCTAGAGGAAAGCATAAAATCCTTAAGCCAAGATTCTCAGTCTCTCTGGTTGCATTTTTGAATGGGGAGGTATGCATACCCCCTCACTTTTTTGGGGGGGAGTCTCAGGTTTGAAATCAGAGGGTAGTATTGGAAAGCAGGGAAGACCCAGGTGGGGTGGGGGAGTACTGACACAGCCTTCCCAGCCGTATTCTGGCCTCAGGTATATATTCCTGCAGGCTTCTTCCTAAGAAGGCTTAATAAAGCCTTTCTCCTGCGCACTTGCAGTGCCCTGGCCTCACACAGTGCCCCTGTATGAGTGACTGGTAAACTGGCTGTCAGAAAGCAAACAAAAGGCCCTGACTTACAGGGCTTGCCAGATATCCCCCCCAGTGGTCAACTTTCAGACCAGATCAGTTGCATTAGGGGTGGCCTGGTCATTGACCCACCATGGTCAATTCCAAGCTACCAATGGCTTAATAATCAATTTGTAAAAATCCTGGATATTTAACAATTGGCTCTCATGACAAGGCAGTAAAACCTATTTTAGAACATCACTGGGGTGTATCTCTAAGCACATAAAAATGGTAATTTTCTTTGGAAAAAAATTGGCACAATTTTACAGGAATTATAAACTCTTTCCTCCTGTTTCCCTCTTTGGTTCGACTATTAAGAAGCTGCAAATCAAATTTGCTACCCATCTCTAGCTAAGATAGAAATCAAATATAGCAGTTTAGTGTTCTAATATTACTCACAACATTATTTTTTCTTACTTTATACCAATTTCCTCACCACATCAAATCTATGATGTGATAAGGTTATAAACACAAAAACATAAGTTAAGGTTTGCTGTGGGCCATGAGGAGTGTCCCCAGGTGAAATTTCCTGTGCTATTAGCAGGAAGGAGTGTGGAAAAGTCATTCTTGCCTCATTAAGTGAATGAGTAGATTTAAGCATAATGCCTTGGCACATCACATAATTAATCTAAAATATAAACTTTTAGAGGTAGAAGGGACCTGAGACACTTCCCAGGTTAACCCTGAAACTGTCTGATGCTCGAATGTTTGAGTCATGGTGGCTAGTTTTACGACGAGGAGATGGAATTCACAAGTCACAGATAAAGCTCTCTGAAGGTTAGTGAACATTTTTGTAACAAGGGAAGTTGCCCCTCTCATTTGCCAGTGTACAGTGTATCTTTTTAAAAGCCAGTTAAATCTTTAGAGAACTAAATTTTCAATTATAGCATAAAATCCATTATGGGAATCCTTTTAATTTTAATTAGACCAGAGATGTACAAGATTGGATTAATCATAAACCTTCATGATACATCTTCATCCTTGGTCCATGATTAGCCCACTTTTATTTCTTTGTTAAGAAATAAGATGTTTTTAATGATGAATCTGCTGTCCATAACAAAGAATGTCAGTGCTAAGCTACCTGGTTTCCTCTTTTACATCCTGTTCTCCTACCTCTTCCCACTAAGAAGCCATCATCCTGAGCCACATTCCATCAGTCCTTGATTCTCTCCCATTCCATGTTCTAAAGGAACTTTATAAATCATAGAAGAAAAAAACTAAGAGGACAAGTGCTAATGGTGATTAGATCTCAGAGGTAGAGTTTTAGACTTCTTCCTTGTTTTGTTGTGTTTGAAATTTAAAAAAACAAACATGCTTTTTTTTTTTGTATCAGGGATTAAATTCAGGGCCTTGTACATGATAAGCATGTTCTTTACCACTGAGCAACACCCCAGCTTGTATTCAATAGATGTTATTGTAAATTGTTATTAAAAGAATGGTTGTGTAAATACACATAAACATGGAACATGAAAAACATTGCAAAGCAGAGCTTACTGTCTAATCATGTGATTTTTTTCCTTTGAAATATATTTTGAAAAATATACTCATGGATACTTCTTTATATCTTCCATTTTGCTTTTTTCCTTGCTTGTATTTACCTCTTTGTGTTCCCTCCCCACTTTAAGACAGAGTCTCACTACTATGTAGTTCAGGTTGGCCTTGAGCTCACTATGTAGCCCAGGCTGGCCTCAAACTTAGGTCAAGCCTCCTGCCTCAGTCTCCCAAGTGGTAGGACTACAGACATGTGCCACCACCCCTGGCTTCTCTTTTAAACTTTAATTGAAGTGTAACAGACATAGACACTTGCACATATCGTGTCACAATGTAAACACATCCATGTTACCAACATCCAAATCAAGAAACAGAACCAGAACCTTAGAGGCCCTGCCGAGGTTTTCCCCCAAGTCATACCCTCATACCCTCCCCACAGGGACCAGTAGTTGACCTCCACCATTGCAGGTTGTTTTCTTATTTTCAAACTTTATACAAATGAAATTATGTAGTCTGCATTCATTTGCTTTTAGCCTTTTGGTTTAGCATTATGTTTGCAATATTCAGCTATATCATTGTGTGTAAAGTTTGTTTTTTTCTCACTAGATAGTCATGCATCACTTAACAAGGGATGTTTTGAGATAAGTGACGTTAGGTGATTGTGAACATCATAGAGCAGTGGTGGCAATTCAATGGCATGCATGCCGCAGTGGGCTGTTTGCATCACCGGAAGCTCGAAAAGGTTCGCCATCATTGTCATGGAGGATGCTTACACAAACTGATGTGGTACAGGTCACTCACTCATCCTGGGCTGATGGAACTAAGAGATGCAATAGACATGAGTAGCTGCTGCCATAACACAGTGTACTATTTTACAATAAATTTTTAAAAATGTGTAAGTGGATGGGTATACATTGGTGATAAAAGGTGTAGCAAATGCATAAATCACTAACAATCATTTATTTTCATCAAGTGTTAAGAATCGTACATAATCTGTATGTGCTAAACTTTCATGAGTGGCAGAACAATAGTTCGTTTACGCCAGCAGCATTACCCAAAAGAATGGTGTGTTGTGAAATGAAGTTAGGACTGTTACATCACTAGGTGATACTAGGTGAAGGGAATTTTTCAGCTCTACTATAATCTTATGTGGTCTATTGTTGACTAAAATGGTATCAGATGCATGATTGTATTTTCATATTATAGCATACATTTCTATTTTCCTGTTAATGAACAACTTGGGGTTTTTAACCGATAAAACTTCTACAAACATTCTTGTATATGACTTTTGGTGGGTTATGTGTAGCATACACCTGGAAGCAGTGGTGTGGGAATCAGAGTTTGTACATGTTTAGCTTTAATAGACTCCACCAAAAATTCTTCCAAAGGGTTGTACTGATTTACCTTACCAGCACTGTACATGAGTTTCCATTATTTGCAGCCTGGGCAACCCTTGGCATTGTTGGTCCTTTTCATTGACTGAGTCAACTCTTGCCTTCTTTTTATATAGTTATTTTGTATTTACCCATATTCCCCAAAATTATTTAACTATTTTTTAGTTTGTAGAACTTTATGGAAGGACATCATGCTATATGTAATCTTTGGAGATTTACTTTTTTCACTTGTTATATTAATTAGATTTACCTACATTGTGTTACTATAATTAACTAGTTTGGCTGTTGTACAGTATTTCTTTAGGTGGATATATCACGGTTTATTCATTCACTTTTCCATTGATGGGCATTTAGGATTTTCCAATAGTGTGGCAATTCTTTCTCTCAAGTTTGCTTTGGGACTGTAAAACGATGATTAAAGAACTCTGAAATTTCAAAAGACTTTTAAAAGGTTTTAGAAAGGATGACTTTTTTTAATTTCTTGCAAATTTCTCAGGCCTAAAATGACATACTTGGGGCTGGGGACATAGCTCAGTGACATGGTGCCTGTCTGGTAAGAGCAAGGTCCTGATTTTGATTCCCAGTTCCAAAACAACAACAACGTAGACATACTCCTAGTGCTACATCACTTTATTTTAAAGATTTTCCCTCATAATTTACCAATGTAACATCTATTTTTAAATTAAGCTCAGACAGAATGCACTCTTTTAAGCAAAGTGAAATGAGTTAGTGAGAAACTGAGTAATAGTAATATCACATAGTGGGTCTCCCATATGAGATAATCTCTATGTTTGTATTAAAAGGAGAAGTCATTTAACTTATTCACCTGGAAACTCAGAATAGCAGCTGGGGTTCTGATCCTCAGAAATAATAGATTCAGTCTATGGGCATACCACCCTAAATGCACCAGATCTCTTCTGGTCTTAGACGCTAAGCAGAGAGGGATGTGTGTGTGTGTGTGTGTGTGTGTGTGTGTGTGTGTGTGTATGAATTGGAAGTATCAAGACAGATGTTAAGAAGGAATTTAGATATACACAGGTCTTGTAGTTTACCCTCAGACTTTGGGGAAGGGTACCTATATTTTTCTCAAAGTATAAGTCGAACTCTCAGTGTTTGTGCCCTTATGTTCCTAATGTGGCCTTTGGGAACTAGGTCAGGACAAAGTGAATCACCACCTCAAAGGGCCAGCACCAGTGGCTCAGGTTAGAGACTCCCTGGGGAGGGAGCCAGGCTATTAAGAGGGTCTGGCGTTTGCCACTGAGGAGTCTTCCTCTGGGCTATTGCTCTTCCTGGCCACAGCAGCAGTAGCAGGGGTTTCATCAGGGCCCTTCTTGATGGTCCAGCCCTCTCTTCCCTGAGGATCTCAGCCTGGGGACATCAACTGAGGGCTGCAGCCTGGGTGCTTGGGATGGCAGGATCCGTAGTGCCGCAGGCCACCTGGTTCAGACCCACTCTTGGTTCTCTGCCTCCATCTCAGAGACTACTGGGGAGTCCTGGCTCTTGTGATTCAGCAAGTAGCTGGGCCTGCGACCCCACAGCGCACCTCTAGGGCTTAGCAGCTGCTGCCACCTGGGATGGGTGGCAAGAGAGGGGCCAGTGTCTGGGGCCAATGGGAGGGCAGGAAGCACCACAGCTTTTGGTCCTGGGGTCAGGTGGAAAGGCAGTGCCACAGGCCTCTGGCCGCAGGAAGACCCTCACTGCTGTCCTCCCCTGGGTTCAGGTGTTCTCTAAGTCTCAGGAGTTTAGTGATGGCGGTGGAGTCCTGGCAGAAGCGGAAGCAGAGGCCCCAGCGGAAGCGGAAGTGGGGCATGTGAGTTGGCGGCCTCTCTGCTGTGGTTGTTTTACACGAGCTGCGTTGGTTGGTTCTTGTGAGGCTGCTCCGGGTGATGGTGGTCTGGTGAATGAAGACGTCTTCCTGGGAATCGAAGCCCATTTTTCACATTAAAGCATTTGACTAAACCTTGTACCCTGTTGGTGAAGACCTCACGGGTCTCTTCCCTGGCGCCCGCTGCTGCTATCTTGCTTGGAGCTCCCCTCCAGGAGTGGTTGCTTGCGATCTGGGCTCTGGGACGAGTTCACTTCCCAAAGACAGGAGGTGTTTCTCTGTGGCTCGGTGGGGGAGATCCAGCGTGAAAATGGCGTCTCCAGCTTCTCTCATGAAGCCAACCTACCTCTCCTTTCTCTGAGAATTCGAGGGAAATTAGGTCCTCAATTTAAGGGGTAAGGGTGATCAGTTTTGAGGCTAGGGTGAGCCAGGGAGAAGACTCTGGCTTCACTCTAAGACTCTTGGGGAGACCCATAATATCTCCCGGGGAAAGAGAACACGGACAGAACAGTGACCAGGGAAGTGATGTAAAGGATGTCTCAGTGAGGGATCCTGGATCAGCAAGAGCTGGGCAGGGGGAAGCAGCAGATGCACCCCTCCCTGGCTTTTGGTCCCAAATAACACATTTAGTCTCTCACGCCTCTTCAGAAAGTGGAGCCCTTGAAGACCCTCTTGCTGGACAGGACATGAAGAGAGGACCCAACTTCCATCCCACTCCTACGGATGGGGAGATTTCAGTCTTCCAAGGGTACTCTCTTAGTTTTCTTCCAAAAAACCCTGCCTTCTGACTTCCCCTGGGCTTCACATGGGTGACACAATTTTTTGTAACTTGAGACATAACAGTGAAGGTATGAAATTAAGACCCAAACAGCTAAGCCCTTCTCGTTTCTTTTTAAAAATGTGATTTTATTTTTAAACATTTTATTTTTTATTAGTACATGTTTGCAACGCATAATGATTACATTCATCATGGGGAGTTGGTACGTGTACATAACAGGTCTTCCTTTTATGTCCCCTTGCCCTCCAGTCCCTCCCCCTCCCATCGTCTCTTGGTCTCCTAGGATAGTCATTTCTTAAAAGGGTAGGATTGAGTCACCTTCAGTTTTTCCAAACTTAACAACCCAACTTAACCTCAAACCCATCTACTTAGGGTTACATTATGTTTTTCTAGAGATATCTGTTAATATCCCACAAGTCTATTCAAATTTCCTCATGTCATATTTTAGCTATGTATGCTAGCAAACACTGGTGCCACGCTCTGAGACTAATTTGCAATGGAGAGGCATTTCGTTCCAGCATTTATGCAATAAGATTCAGGATGTGTTTGTTGCCTTTCCTCCATGACACCATAATCTGGCTGGTTTATGTCCACATTCTGGTCATCCAAGTTCTCCTTATCGTACAAGACATTGGTTGGGGATGTATCCTTCAGAACCCATATTGATATTCTTTTTTCAACCACAAATTTATTGCATTGCAATTGCTCTCACTGAATTTTATTTTTGAAGAACTGTGTTTCCCTCATCCTTTTGAATTTAATGCCATTTTTGAAGGAAACATCTCTCCCTGTGAGATGTTTATGAATTTACTAGATAAAGCTTCAGCTTTGCTCAAGAGCATCATGAACCACCATTTCAAGAAACCAATCCTGAAACAGGTTACATTCAGTTGCCTCCATGAGAAGGTTCTCCATTACTAATGATGGCTGATTTTCTAGGGGAAGATTGTCCCAGGTAAGCTTTCTTCAAACAGGGCTTGTCTGTATTTCTATAAGTGCACTTAGAAGGTGGGTTCTCCAGCATATCTTCACATATGGTGGAAGCCCACCCAGTAGATTTCCTGCAATGTGGTAACCCTCAGGCAGAAACTTAATCTTAACTGTTAAAGAGCCTCCTTTGTGCCAGGCAGTGGGCTGTGTGATGAGCACCGAGTCTTAAAGCGCCAGGAGCAGCAGCATTACTTAGGGACTTGTTAGAAATGGAGATTCCCTTACACTGTCCTAATCTACTGAATCAAAAACTCCAGGAGAGGGGCCCGGCAACTTGTGTTTCAAAAGCCCTCTGATATATATTTTGAGTTTAAGAATTACTGCTGGACTGTCTTTTATCTGCATTAGCTCAGGGTCATATTCTGTTTGTGGTTCTGATATGTCTAATAATTTCAAAGTGAATTTGTTTTTTCCAACACTGTAACTTTTTTCTTGCAAGTATAATCAGCAATGCAAAAATTCATTTTGGAGATATACCACAGTTTCCTGTCAATGTCAACTGATTCTTCAGTTTCTCTAAAATATTTTTTCATGTAATAGTTGCTAATATCTTATGAAATTAATGTTATAGAAAATGGTATACATATATAAATGTGTGTAAGTATATGTATACAAGATAGATAACTATACTACTAACCTCTGTTATTTCATCAAAAAGAGCAGTTTGTGCTGTCATTGTTTGATCATTTTTTTATGCCTAGATCTTGTAACCTGAACAACTACTTCTAAAATAACAATATGCAATATATTAACTAGTGTTAATTTCCTACCTTTTTTGAAATTCTGTAGCTTTTTTTGTTTTGCTTTTTAAAATAAAAAAGTAAAAGAAAAAAATAAATACTTTTTCCTGCTTTATTATGATTAAAAAGAAAACCACAGTTCAGAAAGGATTATAGCAGAGGTTAATTTTTGAATGTCTACAATCAGCATGTATAACCATTACCTAGAGAGACCAGTTCTCACCCGCTCTCCCAACCAGACAGGGGCCTACCTCTCTGGATATTATTCTCCTTTCCCTTCCCCAGCAGAGTCTTTCTAGCTCTACTTTGAACTTAAATCTTTCATTGTTAAATTTGTCTCTGAAACGTCCAGGATGAAGATTCACAACTAATCCACTGGTGCCAGATGGGGAGGTCTGGGACTCTGAGTACATATGGCTGTTAGCAGTCACCATCACATGTACCCTGTCCAGCATTCCTCAGTCCTTTTCTACTCTCCTGGAAGCCTGTAGGGGCTCTGCTGGCTTTTCTTCAGGCATTAGGATGGTTCTGAATACTCTGCAGTCTGTGCTTATCCAGTGTTCCAACCGTGTCTCAGCTGCCATCTGGCCTTGGTGGCTCTTGAAGAGTTGGTCAGGTCAGAACAGATGATCAGGGTTGGCCTGGTATTCAGAAGCCTTACTGAGAACTCTGACTTGATTTCATTCCTTTTTTGAAATAAAATTCCATTCTTTCCTTTTTGTCCCCCCCCACACATTCTTTTTTACCTTCCAGAAGTTTCTAAACTGATTTTTAAGTCCTGTCATTTCTCAATGAAAAGTAAAGTTTTTTGAAAGTCAAGGGTAAAGGTTAGTATCTTCCTTCTTATTTTGCTGTGCCCAACTACAGCATGTGGGCTGATTGTTTCTGTAAATAAATTTAGTTGAAATACAAGTATTCCTATACGTTTGCCTATCTACTGCAAGGATAACTTTGAGTGTCTATTACAAAGACTGTCTGACCCACAAAGCCAGAGTATTTACTCTTGGACCTTCTACAAAAATAAATAAATACATAATTAATTAAAAGAAAAATAATAAAACAAGCCCCCCAAAACTGTCGACTTCTGCATTAAACTGAACACACAGAAAACTACCTTTCGCTATGAACGAGACACTGAGAGCTTTGGAAGTAGCGACATGCCTTGTGTGAACAATGGTTTCTACAAGTGAGGAGATGATTTCATTAGCTTTCTTGAGTAGAGGAGTAAGTGTCTAATAGTCTGTTTGTGGCCAGAGTCAGAGGTCACTTCTTTCCCATGGTTGCCATCTGACTCAGGAGGCATCGGGAGCCAGGTTTGTTTACCGTACGCCCACATGAACAGAATACAGTGGGTGTGGGGTGGGGAGTCCCTCCACTGAAAAACTCTCAGTAAGGGTGGGAAGTCCAAATTGTCAATCTGAATCACCAGCACAATTCTGACCCCTTAGCTATGGCGGAATGGGTCAGTTTCGTGGGGTTCTGGTTGTCTTCCCGTGAAATGACTTTAGGGGAGGATTTGCTTAATGTGGCTTGGGTAGAAAACAGAAATGCCACGACCTCCCAAGCAGCTCAGGCATGATCTGGGTGGGGCCAAGAAGAAGCCCAAGGCTGCAACAGAGGGAAGGAATGTTTGCTCTGGAGATGGTTTTAATTCTGCTCCCTCATCACTAGGTGGAGGAAATTCCCCTTTTGTGTTTCTCTTCCTCATTTTCTTCTTCTCCTCCACTTTGTGGCTCCACTGCCCAACATGCTCAGTCCCAAAGCAGGGTACTTGTGGAGCGATTGGAGGAGATCAAGCAGGGGCTGATGTTAAGGTCACCCAGCCAAATCTGCAGGTCAGGGCTGGAACAAGGTTGATGCAAGAGGCACCTGGGACACAAGGTGCAGGAAGGCACTGCTTTTTTGAGCCAGTCCTGCACTGGCAGGACCCTGGTCTCATCCCATACCCAGGGCTGGGGGCTGTTTGACAGGTTGGGTTTGTTACCCACGTCACAGAATGAGCATTGTGGGCTGTCTCGCTGAGAAGACCTTAGAGGATGAGGCTTTGTGCTAGGTGATATAGGGGAGGGATTCAAGAACAGGGCTTCATAAGCTGTTAGAAATAGGAGTAACTGCATACTAAATCTTGTCTTGAAGGAAAGAGGCTACCATGAGGCTGCAGCTCTGAGTGTAAAGAAGCAGCACTCATCTGATTCCCTGTAGCAGTGACGGTGAACCTAAGGCATGTGTATCATCGTATTGTTGAAAGCTCTAAAAGGTTTGCCATCACTGCCCTACGGGGAGGTGTTTGGTGGTTTCTATGCTTAGGGCAATATTAATGTCCTGGTCTGTGTTCAGACAAGACTGCAGAGTAGGCTTCCTTTTGTCTTTGTCCTCGTCACAGAGGGACCTTGCTTGACACTGACATTGTGTTAAATCATTGAT
>RJWT010031872.1:0-14266 GCA_004365215.1 Cuniculus paca | reverse complement strand
CCTTGTTCCTGGCATTGCACCACAAATGCATCCCCATGTCACACATTCTAGATCCAGCCACCTCTATGAGAGACCCACCATGACCCCATGAGGCTTTGGGAAGACATCTAGACGTGAGCAATAACTTGCATCTCATTAATCTGAATCTTATTGTACTGTCTCAACTGTATAAACAGTACATGAGAAATTGTAACCAATGGGCTGAAAGGCATATTTATTGAAGTTATTCAGATGATGAGTGCTATCTCCATACTACTAAGCCCATCATAAAAATAAATAAAATAAGAAAATAAATAAAAGCAAAATATTGCAAAAGCTAAACAAAGATTCAGAACTAAAATTATTGCAATGTTTTCTGTAAGTCAAGTTTCTTTTCAAATATTTCAACCTGGTTATCAATACTTGCAGTTGAAATTATTTAATTTAAAGAAGATATATATATACATATATATATGTATACATACATATATACATATATATATACATGTATATATATACATATATACATATATATGTATACATATATATATACATACATATATACATATATATACATATATATGTATATATACATATATATATAATCTGTGTGTCTGTGTATGTGTGTAATGCAATGAGAATAGTAAGAGTGTAAGTAGTTTTTTAGAAAAGTTAGGATAAATCATTCTATCTAATTTGAAGACTAATAAAACTTACAATGAGTAAGAGCTTAGTGTTAATAGTTTAAATTCTATGAGTCAGGTATTATATACTACACACAAAAGAATTCAGAATATACACTGCTTTTTTAATATTCACTGATTTTTTAGCATTCTTTCAAGCACAATGGACTGTGGCCAGAGCTTCCTTGCATTTGATGGCGATCTGGTAACACTGTCACACAGTCAGTAACTGGGGTTAGCACTGCTCTCAGGAGGCCTTCTCTAAAGGGCCTCCCTGTGCTAACACCTCCTCCTCCTCCTCTTGGGTGGGGGATGCAGTACAGCTGCAGGGGGGGTGTGCTATACAGTGTTCACATGTGGTTGTCCCCAGAGTGTCAGGTGTTGGCAGTGTGGTCACCACTATGGTGACCTGAGAGGCAGTGGGACCTTCAGAGGTGGACCCAGAAGGACCTGGAGGTGTTCTTCCTGGAGAAGACCAGGCATCTCTCCCAGACCCTACTGCTCTCCTGAGAGGATCCCTGCAAAGGCAGGCCTGACCCTCACTCAGTGGCTGCGGCGTTGAGATCACCTCCTCCCCATTCACCCACGAGGAACTCACAGATCACAAGGTACAAAAGTGCTCTGGACTCTCAAACTCCAAGAGAATGAGTTTCAGCAGCCTCTCTTCTTACACTGTGAAAGTGGAGATATACACATTTATACAAAAGCTCATTATGAAAAATGTACATGCAAGAATGTAGAGAATGAAAAGCTATGAGGACAAAAGGTTTAAGACATACGAAACTTCCGTGTTCAAGTAGTATGGTGCTTGCATGTGGACAGAGATCAGTTACATGAAGAGAAAGGCCAGCAGAAGACTCAAGCACAATATTTAAAGTGAGTAGATGGCAAAGTGATGTCTCAGATTGCTGGGGACAAAGATGAACTGTTAAATAAGCGGTCCTATGAGAATGGATGGCCTAGTGTAAAAAAGCTAATTAAATCCATACCTTCCATCACATACAGGAATAACTTATAAGTGGGTCAGAGATAAAAATATAATCAGTGAAATCATAAAGGTCTTAGAATAAAGCCTAGTCACATTTTAATTCATCATGGAGAAACAGTAATTTTAGCATGAATAAATAATAACTGCACCGCAGACATCATTTTCACGAAGTGATGAAAACTGACATCTCCATCCTGGGAGGGGAGACATCAGGTGGCCCTGAGTGATTCTTTGATGGGTACCAGTGAAAGGCATTACTGAAATCTATTTCCTGAAGAATTACCCTGGAAAAAGGCACACTGAGAGGAGTCCTAATAATTAACTGTTCTGAAGAGATGGGAAGCTACGTGGAAAAGGGGAATGATAAACCCGGGTGATCTCATCATCTCCAGGCAACTGCGAACTGTACTGCTTTTTATTACTGTAAATTAACAAAGAACTGTTTGATTATAAAGAATCATTTGATTTAATTTTCCCGTTCACACATTTTGAAAATCTAGAGAAGTTCTATGAAACATAATTTAGATGCAATAGAAATGCTCATCCAATTCGAACATAATCAAAATGAGGTCAGATAATTTATACTCTCTGTGTGAATCTGTGACCCAGGGATGAGCTCCTCTGGAATGTTTAGAGCAACTTGATGTCTTTGGAAATCTGAGCTGAGAGAATTAAGTTATTGAAAACAATTAAACCTTTTACCGACTCTGCATTGCTTTATACTGGAAGAGAGACGAAGTCCCTACTCTTGCAAAAGCACCATTTTTGAGAGAAGCTATCTGAAGTAAGGGTATTGAAATCTCCAATCATACAAAACTAAACTGAATTGTGGCAGAAGAGATGAGGATGTGAACGATGTGAAATATGTTGAGTTCTTAGTGTGTATTTTTCAAAACCCTAAAAATTAAAGTCACATATAAAATATAGATTAAAATTTGTTTCACAAACTACAAAAACTGGAGTATAAAACCTAAAGAGAGAGTGCAAAATTACAAATTATCTATCATAATTATGTTCTTTTGCTGCTGAAAATTGAACCAAGTCCCTGTGCGTGCTAATCATGTGCTGCAGTGCTGAGCCACACCCCATCCCAAGAAAACTTTTAACCAGAAAACAAAGCACATAGCATTCACATGGCCATGCTACTATCACTAAGATGTTCCCCCAAAACATGATGTGTTCAGAAAATGAGTTGTTACTCTTTCTACAATAATATAAAGTTGAGTAGGGATGGGATTGCAAGGGTGAAGTGAAAGATATATTTGTCACTGTGTTACTTTTTATGCTCATATTTGAAAATTTCTATTTTATTTTGAAAAATTAGAAACTTATCATGAGTTTAAAATTTGAAATACTGTAGCTCTCTTACCTGGTCCTACATTTCCTAATCAAACTGAAAGTATTTGCATCCATTTATCTATCTCTCATCAATCACTAAAGGTTATTTTTCTATTTAATCAATGTATCAATGCAAAACTGCATCATCAGTTACAGGTTAAATGGGTTTCCTTTTCCATTAATGTAAGTGGCCTCAATTCACTAATCAAAAGAAACACACTGGCAGAATGGATCAAGAAACAATATCCAACCATATGCTGTCTACAAGAAATCCATTTAACCCAAAAGGAAATTCATAGACTCAAAATCAAAGGATGGAAAACAATACTCCATGCAACAGGAACCCAAAAAAAAGCAGGGTAGCTATTCTGTTGGTGGAAAATGTGAACTTCACACCAAGAATGGTCAAAAGAGATTAAAAAAAGGTCACTACATACTGGTTAGGGGAAAACTCCAAGAGGAAGAAATAAAAATCTTAAATATATGTGCGCCAAACATGGAAGCACCCAATTATATAAAACAAATATTGGTAGATATGAAAAATCAAATAAGAAATCACACAATTATAACGGGAGACCTTAACACACCCTTCACACAAAGAGACAGATCAACTAGATAGAAAATCAGCAAAGAAATAACAAAACTGAATCAAACCCATGAACAAATGGACCTGGTAGATGTCTACAGAGTTTTCTATGCAACAACATCAGACTATACATTGTTCGCAGCTTCAAATGGTACATGATCTAGAATAGACCATACACTAGCCCATAAAACATGCTTAAGTAAATGCAAAGGAATCGAAATTGTCCCATGCATACTATCTGATCGCAGTGCCATCAAAGTGGAAATTAATGACAAAAGAAACAGAAAAAACTCTGTAAACACATGGAAATTAAATAATGCACTCCTGAAAACAATCAGTGGGTCACAGAGGAAATTAAAGAAGAAATTAAACAATATCTACAAGCAAATGAAAATACAAATACAACTTACCAGAATCTGTGGGAGGCAATGAAAGCAGTCCTCAGAGGGAAATTCATTGCAATGAATTCCCACATCTAGGAAATGGAACTAACACAAATAAACAATCTGATGTTATACCTCAAACATCTAGAAAAAGAAGAGCAAGTCCAATGCAAAGCCAAAGGAAGAGAAGAAAATTTAAAGATCAGAGCAGAAATTAATGCAACTGAGACGAAGAAAACAAAACAAAGAATCAATGAATCAAAGAACAGACTCTTTGAAAGCATAAATCAAATTGATAAGCCCCTAGTCAATCTTATTTAAAAAAAGGAAAGAAAAAACTCAAATCCATGTAATAAGGAATGAAAAGGGTGAAATCACCAGACCCTGTGGAAAAACAGATCAACAATACCTACTTCAAAAATATTTACTCTCATAGGTTTGATAACACAGAAGAAATGGATAGATTTCTAGAAACATAACAATTACCAAAGCTGAATCAAGAAGATGTAAAACTACTGAATAACCCAATTTTAGTTAATGAAATTAAAAATGTAAATAGAACCTTACCAACCAAGAAAAGTCCAGGTCCTGACAGATTCACAGCTGAATTCTGCAAGAAATTCAAGGAAGACTTAATGCCAACACTCCTCAAACTCTTCAATGGAATTGAAAAGGAAGCAAGCCTCCCTAACTTTCCAGGAAGCAAGTATTACTAATAACAAAACCAGAGAAAGACCCTACCAAAAAAGAGAACCACAGACCAATCCCCCTAATGAACATCAATGCAAAAATCCTCAATAAAATACTGGCAAACAGAATGCAGCAAGTCATCAAGAAGATTATACACCATGACCAAGTGGGATTCATCCCAGGAATGCAATCACGGTTCAACTTACGCAAATCAGTAAATGTAATACACTATGTCAATTGAGCCAAAGATAAGAATTGCATGGTCATTTCAATACATGTAGAAAAAGCCTTTGAGGAAGTTCAACATTCATTCATGATAAGAACCCTAAGGAAAATTGGAATAGATGGTCTTTACCTCAATCTGATAAAAGCCATCTATGAGAAATCAACAGCCAGTATCACATTTAATGCTCAAAAACTGAAAGCTTTCACTCTAAAATCGGGAACAAGACAAGGGTGTCCATTATCACCACTCCTATTCAATATACTGCTGGAAACATTAGCCAGAATAATTAGACAAGACAAAGAAATAAAAGGAATAAGGATAGGAAAGGAAGAAGTTAAATTATCACTATTTGCAGATGACATGATATTCTATGTAGAAGACCCTCAAAACTCCATTGAAAGACTTCTGGATGTCATAACCAAATTCAGTAATGTAGCTGGATACAAAGTCAATACTCAGAAATCAATCTCATTCCTGTACACAAACACCAAACTCATTGAGAGAGAAAAAAAGAGAAACCACACCCTTTACAATAGCATCCAAAAACATGAAATACTTAGAAATCAACCTCACAAAGGAAGCCAAAGATCTATTCAATGAAAATTACAGTACTCTGAAGAAAGAAATCAAACAGGATCTCAGAAAATGGAAAGACATTTTGTGTTCATGGATAGTAAGAACAAACATTGTGAAAATGGCCATTCTCCCAAAATTATTATACAAATTTAATGCAATTCCCATCAAAATACCATTAGCATATCTCATAAGTCTAGAGAAATCATTCTGAAAATTCATCTGGAACCAGAAGAGACCTAGAATAGCAAAGGAAATTCTGGGCAGCAAGGACAGGGAAGGAAGGAGGCATCACAATCTCAGACTTGAAATTATACTACAAAGCTACTGTAATAAAATCAGCATAGTACTGGAATCAAAACAGACCTGAGGATCAATGCAATAGATTTTACATGTGAAAAGAAATCTCCAACACAGTGAAAAGAAAACCCATGAATTGGGAAAAAATCTTAGTCAGCTCTCCTTCAGACAAAGGTCTTACATCTACAACACATAAAGAAGTTAAAAAAATCAGACCCTCGAAATTCAAAGACCCAATCCAAAAATGGGCATCTGAGATGAAAACACACTTCTCAGCTGAACAAATATGAATGGCAAATAAATACATGAAAAAATGCTCAGCATCATTGGTCATTAGAAAAATGCAAATTAAAACAACTCTAAGATTTCATCTCACTCCAGAAAGTGGCCAGTATCAAGAAAACCACCAATAACAAATGTTAGAGAGACTGTAGTAAAAAAGGAACCCTTCTGCACTGTTGGTGGGAGTGTAGACTGGTGCAGCCACTGTGGAAATCAGTGCAGAGGTTCCTCAAAAGCTAGGATTGGAAGTCCCATTTGACCCAGCTATTCCGCTTCTGGCCATATTCCCAGAAGAAGTGAAATCATCTTACCACAGTGATATATGTGCACCCATTTATACCAGCATAATTTGTAATAGCCAAATCTTGGAAACAACCCAAATGTCCATCAATTGAGGAATAGACCAAAAAGATGTGGCACTTTTATACAATGGAGTACTACTCAGCTATAAAGAAGGATCACATTGAGGCTTTTATAGGTAAATGGATGCAACTTGAGACCATACTCATAAGTGAAATAAATCAAACTCACATGTGTAAACACCGCATTGCCTCCCTAGTGTAAGAAACTGAAAGACTCAATAAGATATAAAATCCCCAATAAATATGGGGGAAAGTTTCTGAAGTCCAATAATGCTTTTATTCTTTTATTTGATTAGTTTAAGTCTGTTTTCTACTATTTGATTGTAATATGTGAGAAGATAGGAACAGCTTTTTTGAAGAAAACAAAGGACATTAAGGTAGCCATTGCTGATTTCTTATTGTCTGATTTGAAGGCCTGTAATGTTTTCACTTTTTTTAAATCTGGTTTTATATTATTTTCTTTTGTTTGAGTTTATTTTGTGTGAATGTATAAACAACCATTTCAAAGAAAACAAGAGATGCTAGTGTAGCCATTGTTAACATCCTATCATTATGTTTTGAAGACCTATATTGCTTGCAGTGTTCTGTTCTGATATGCTTTGCTGTGTTTAACTGTGTTGTTTTGTTTTTGTTTTATTCTCTTTAAAATAAAAAAAAAAACCTTTCATGGTGTAACCATATGTTGGAAGACTGATTACTATAAAATTACAGGAAAGTTAGCATAACAACCATTTATTCTTTCTTCTTTGTTTGTTTGTGTCTTGTACAAGGTCTCACTATCTACCTCAAGCTGACCTTGGCCTCAAACTCATGGCCATCCTCCTGCTTCAGCTTCCCAAGTGCCAGAATTACAGGCATGCACTTCCATGCCTGGTGGCACCAATTCATGCTACACTTATGTGGCCATATGATTACTGCAAAATCTTTCTTTTACCTTACCCTAGATCATTACAACCTAAAATGTCACTCCAGTATTTTAGAATTACATTTAAACTTTTATGAGGTTCGTTAGCCATTAGTCCCTCATTAATATTTATAGTAGTTTGAATTTATGAGCAAAAGAATAATATTCCCTGTAGAAATCTTATTACAATATTTCCTTTGGGAAAGTAGTCAGAATATAAATTATACATTAAATCCTGACATGAGTCCCAAATATAAGTGATAAGTTTGCTCTTATTCACTGCTGCACTCAGCTGGCTGGATTGTTTCCTGTTCTTCTTGCTGAAAATTTTTCATTGTAACATGATCTCCTATTTTTCAAAGTAATATATTCTTGATCTTGATAGTAAATAAAACATAATTTAAATTTCTTGGGTTTTAATATACACATGTGATATTTTTCTAGTTTGTTAGAGTTATTTTTCTTTAGGGAGTAAAAACTTGAAATAACTACTTTCTGAAAAGAAAACTACTTGTGTAGAACTTTTAGAACAAACTATGAGAGTACAAATCATAATTTAATATGCAAGGTTGAATTCTGGACAGTTTCATTAGAAATTTATGTTAGACATATATCCTTTGTTCTGATTCTCATTACATATTGGAGTACTTATAATTAACATTTATTCCAAGTAATCATATAAATCATGAGAGGTGATCACATTTCATAGGAACCACTCTGAATCTCTAGTAAAGGAACTACCAGTCTTTCATATTAATGAGGTAGGCTCTAGAAATTTTTCCTAAAATTAATTATTGAAGAAATATCACTTTTATATTTCTAATTAGACCAGAAATATATGCAATATAGATACATTTGTATAAGAGATTGTTCATGTAAATATAAGTTCCCTCACCATATGAAAAACTCTTTCTATTGATCAAGAAAATACATTTCATTAAACAAGATTAACGAACTGCAAAAAGTAGCAAAATTTGTTAAACATTTGTTGTATACATATTCATTATGGAAAGAGAAACAATATATTATGCATAATAATTAGATTATAACTATTGCATAGTGTTCTTAAATTTTAAAAATCAAGTTTAAGTATAAGCAAAAACAAAAATGAGTATTTATAAGTTAATACTTAAGAAATTATGTTTATAATATTTATTCACATTTGCACTTTCATTTTCAAGGTATTTATATGCAGAAATGTAGGTAAAAATTTAATACTTCTCTATAACCATAAAAATCAAAAACTGAAGAACTGATATGACAGTTGCTTTTTGTTTCAATAATTATCATTCAGTCATTAAACTTTTTTTATTAACTACAAGGTATACAAATATTTTGTCATTATTATCACAATTTCCTTTCTTATATTTCATGATTTGAACAGACTGCCCAAAATGGTTTATTTTCTCAAAATTATAGCACAAACCTAGTAGTGCTTAAGGAGGTAAGAATAATCCAATCGCCTTCCCATCTCGAGTAATCTCACAATTTTTATTTACATCTTACAAGGAAAAAGTGAAAGGAGAATGGAAATACATGTCAATTGGGTAAATAAATCATCAGGTGTCATTTATATTGTTTACATTTTCCCTGGGCAAAGAAAGCATTGTGTGTTTTGTCCAGAGTCTATTAAGCACATTATGTAGAATGTACTTTTCATTTTATTTTCAAGCCAACTTTTATCTATAAATTGGATATCACATAAATGGAATTTGAAAGAAAAAGTTTTCAAAGTGACAGAAAACATTCCACACAGTATTCATAGTCAGAATTTCAGTTAATTACTTTTCTTAAAAAAAGTACTGACATTCCATCTCACCCCAGAAAGAATGGCTATCTTCAAGAAATCAACTGTTAACAAATGCTATGAGGGCTGTGGGGAAAAAGGAACCTTTCTCCACTGTTGGTGGGAGTGTAGACTGATACAATCACCAGTAAGGAAATCAATTAATTAATTAAGTTTTAAGCATTGTGATTATATGGACTAGGGAAAGTGCTAATTTTCACACTTTAGTAATACCATTTCAAACTTACAAAGCTTTCTATTGTTACCTGTTTTCCATAGATACTTGGAACAGATTACATATCACTTATACAATCTTTCAGCTCATTATTTAGGAATTCCCATTTGTATAATTCCTAGTATTTTTAAAATTTATGTACAAAGAATATGCACATACATACACATACATGTAATCAATGATAATCTGTGTGATACATGACTATATGATGTACAGAATGTGTATAATATACAGCCCAGTCTCTTGGGAGGCTGAATTTTATGCATCCATTTTATTGGGCTTGTGAGGGCTCAGACATCAGGTAGAACATTTTTACAGAAGATCTGGGAGGGTGTTGTGGGAAAATATGAGCATTTGAAACAGCAGAATAGGTAGAGACCGTTGCCCTCACTAATGCAGGCGAGTGCCTTTGCACACAGTGAGGGCTGGGATACACAAACCCAGGACAGAAGGGATGGGGTTCCCTGTGAGACTGGACGTCCATCTGCTCCTGCCTAAGACATGGAGCTGCATGTTCATGGCCTTCACCTTAGACTGGAGCTCCTGTCACAGCCGTTTATGATGAGACTAAATTATTCGACACACATAACTGCTTCTCAACCTTGAGACAGAAGACAGTGGAACATCTTTGCCTCTGTAGTTGCAAAAGAAAAGTCTTTTAATAGATTTTTAGCTCTGAAGATTTACTAGTTTTGTGCTTTTCCAGGTGCAGTTGAAAATTTTGCTTTGTTTATATGTGCTTTTTGTGTGTGTGTGTGTGTGTGTGTGTGTGTGTGTGTGTGTGTGTGTGTGTTTGCCTTTTGGCTTTTCTTTGGGTGGCAATGTTTTGTCTCCTAGATCAATGAGCTTTTATAAGGTTTTATTTTTTAGTCTTTCATGGGAAACTCACAGATCTCTCTTTCTTTCAGGTCAGCTACAGGAGCTTGGTTTTGTGTCTTCTGTGATTTTTATTTTGTTTTCTTCTTTTTGTTTCTTGATTCTTCATGTTTCTTGGAGCTTTGAGCCGCTGCCTTATTTGACACAGTCCCCTGCTCCAGGAAATAGATACCTCCAGAAAGCCCTCTCCTAGAGCTTTGTGGACATTCAGCACTTTTCTATGATTACATCTGGCCCACTCCTGTTGATTTCTCTTGGAGTTGGGGTTGAATCTTAGGATGTGCCTTAGTCCAATCCCAAAGTCATGGTGAATACTGAAACCTCTCTTTTATATTTCCCAGGGATTCCCCTGACAAAATTTTCCAACTCGTGGGAGGTAAACAGACATAAAAATTCAGGAAAACTCAAATGTTCCAACCAAGACCAAAAAAAAAAAAAAGCATATTATAAATTGCCAAGAAGAAAATGAGAATCTTGAAACCAGCCAAGAGGAAATAAAGCCATCACAGGGGAAAAATATCCCAAAATCTATTAGCAGACTTCTGATTATAAACCTTTCGAGTCCAATTAAGGTAGCCATTGTTGATTTCTTGTTGTCTGATTTGAAGGCCTGTAATGCTTTCACTCTTTTGTTTTATCTGGTTTTATGTTATTTTGTTTTGTTTGAGTTTATTGTGTGTGAATGTATGAACAACCATTTTGAAGAAGGCAAGAGACACTAGGGTTGCCATTGTTAATTTCCTGTTGTTACGTTTTAAAGATCTGTATTCCTTGCAGTGTTTTGTTCTGAAATGCTATGTTGTGTTTGACTCTATTCTGTTTTGTTTTGTTTTGTTTTGTTTTGTTCTCTTTAAAATGAAATTTTAAAAAAATTTTAAAAAGAAACCTTTCAAGTCCAGAGATGAATATTACACAAGGCAATTCTCTCCTTTAGAAATGAAGAAGAGGTAAAGGGGTTACAAGACCAACAAAAGCCGAGGGAGTTCCGTGACCCAGTGCAGGCCTGAGAAGACACTGTCAGAGTTCTGAACCTTGAAACAAACCTGTGAGAAGTAATGTTGGGGACAAAGCAGGGAGGAAGGCACCAAGGAGAAAGTGAGGACATGCCTCTGTCTGCTGAGAGAGCTTCAAGGAAGGAAGCACCGATGTGCCCCAGCTCAGGGGTCTACATGCAGACCTTAGTGGGCTGTGTTGCTGGGCACATGGGAATGAAACACTGTGGTTCCCACTGGAGCCAGGCCTCTGATGTCTGCACCTGCTCGTGTCCCAGGGCAGAACTCAGCGAGGTGCTGTCCATGGGGCCCCACTCTCTCAGGGATTATCTCAGAGCCCTCAGATCCACGTCCTCACTGTCTGCTGTGTCTCTAACTCCTGGCCTCAGTTCCAACCAACAGACACAGAATGCACAAGTTTCAGTCCCCCATGGAAGATTCTCAATGAGATCATATTTCAGGCCTCAAAAAACTATTGACAATTTTTGCAATACTAAAATCGGATGAGTTAACATTTCTTTATATAACAGAGTAAAACTACAAATCGATAACAGGAGGAATTTCGGATAGTCACAGAAATTAAAAAGTATGTGCCTGAATACCCAAAATTTGAAGGGCTAAATTAAAAGTGAAACTTTAAAATATCAGTAAATCAGTGAAAATACAAATGCAACACAAATTTAGAGGATGCAGCAAAAGCAATCTATACTAGAATTTTATAACATCTATATCCAAAAAGAAATCTCTCACACAAATTAGTGTGCATCTCAACTAAAAAGATGAAATAAACTAAGACTCAAAAGATATAAGAAAATAAAAAAGTTAAACCATAAATAAGTGAAATGGGAATATGAAGGAAAAAGAAAAATGAACACAAGTGAAAAATGAGCTTTTAAAAAGATAAACAAAAGTCATCAAATTTTTATCAAAACTGATCTCTAAAGAAAGAAAAAAATGAAATGGATAAAGTCAAAAATGAGAAGCTAGAACAAAAATATAAAAAATATAATACTATAGATAATTATACTCCAACACATTGAACAAGCTAGAAGAAATGGATATATTCCTACAAACGTATTCAATGGAGATTCAGCCAAAGAAGAAATGGAAGATCTGAACAGACAAATAATGAGTAAAGTGATTGAAAATCCCATTAAACAAAAGGCCAGGGCCACTCTACCTCAGTTGCAATGTACAACTCTACCAAACTTTTAACGAAGTAATAGCAAGTCCTCTCAAACAATTCTCAATTCAATAAATGTAAGCAGTTCTTTCCCTTAATCCCAGAGACAGATTTTTTGGAAAATGCATGTATCCCAAAGCTAATATTAAATTATGAATAAGGGGGAACCTTTTACTCTTTTGCAAATAATGAATTAAAGAATAATCAAAGCATGGTAACTGAGGGCTATTAATGAATATTTCAAACTCTGACTAAAACTTTTTAGTTTCCGGCATGGTACCTGATTTTCTGCAACATGTATTAGTTCTCTGAAACATATCAACTCACAAAGCAAAGCCACTCTCCCCAAACACAGTACATGAGAATATATAAAACCAAATAAATTTACTATAGTTTAACTTTCATAATCAGACATAAATGTTAAAAGTTATTCAGTCTCTAGTGATGTATAAAACATTTTGAAATTTCTTTGTTATTAAATGTTCCACCTTTAAACTACCTCTTAAAAACTCTGTTGGAAATTTAATTAGTCTCAATGGTGTGGCCATAGAATCCTGGCCAATTAGAGACTGGAGGAAACTAGGCTTCCTATAGGTTGGGATCACCAGGTCCCGAGAGCTCAACAGCAGTGTGACCCCCACAGGGTTTGGTCTTGGTGAAGATTCACTAGGCTCATGACTACTTCAGAAGCAGGGCTGCTGTGTGGGCCACACTTAGAGTCCCACTGAAAAGAGGCGCTTGCGTTTTACTCACTGACGAAAGAAACAGGAGCAAGGATTTCACCAAGATTCTAAATATTGTACAAAACAATATTCATGTCAGTGAAGGTAGACCTATTACTACATTCTCAGGTAAATTTTTATGTATCAATAAATGTATTTTTTAACATTAGCAACAAATAAATCATATGAAAATATCTGTGAAATACTTCAAATTCATAAGCCAGTAGTTCAGCCCCATAGGATGTATTTGGGCTTGTACAGTAGACAAATTGTAGTGAATTCTAATGTTTGGTTTAGGCAGTTAGTTCTTCAAATGCTTTTCAAAGCTCTGCATTTCATGTACGGCCCAAGTCCAAAAACAGAAATCATAGTGATTGGAAATTACCTTGAAATTAGGCAGCAGTCTTCATGAGTTAAATATGTTTTGAACTGAATTTAAAACAGTAATGAAAAAAACTTATAAGTAGATGAAACTTATAGGAATTTTCATGGCAATCCAGTCATAACCAAAAATAGTCTTTGAATTGGCAAAAAAAAAATTGAGATATCTAGTAGCTCATTATAATGGGTGATTCTAATAACAGCTCAATCTTGTAAAGTGTTAACATCATAATGCTGATCTTTTAGATATTATATTTAATAATTCATGGGAAATTAACTACCATCAAACTCATCCTGACAACCACATTTTAAAATTGTCAGACAAATAATTTCAAAATATCACTGGGAAAATGGAAAACAAGGAGGAAAAATGACCCTTGGACATTTCCTCTTCTGCAGAGGACTGTACTGCACTGTGATGAATAGAAATGTAAGGGGAATTTAGCACAGAAAGACCTGGGACTGCAGAGAAAGGACAGGTAATAAGATGGCTCAAGATGGAAATGAGACTGCTAATGACCCACATCTAATCTGGCATTTTGAGAAAGGAAATTAGAAATGGCCTAAGGTGTAGTCTGTATCCATGATCTACACCATACAATCACTATTAACTTAGTCAATTAGTATTTGTTTCCCTAGTAAGATTCTGCACTCATAGGATTTTTCTCTTCGTTTGGAGAAATAAGGCAAAGAGAAGATACTACTTATAATTCAAAGGATGGTCAGAGAAAACAATCCATGTAAAATATTTTGCTAAAACCACAGAAAGACATATGACAACATAGCTATAAGCAAAT
>RJWT010031871.1:0-14262 GCA_004365215.1 Cuniculus paca | reverse complement strand
ACTTCCAGTCCTAGCTTTTTGAGAAACCTCCAGACTGACCTCCACAGTGGTTGCACCAGTCTGCACTCCCACCAACAGTGGAGAAGGGTTCCTTTTTCCCCACAGCCTCTCCAGCATTTATTGTTGGTGGTTTTCTTGATCCTGGCCATTCTTTCTGGAATGAGATGAAATCTCAGAGTTGTTTTAATTTGCATTTCTCAAATGACCAATGATCCTGAACATTTTTTCATGTATTTATTTGCCACTCGTATTTGTTCAGTTGAGAAGTGTGTTTTCATCTCAGATGCCCATTTCTGGATTGGGTCTTTGAATTTTGAGGGCCTGATATTTTTTAATTCTTTATATGTTCTAGATAGAAGACCTTTGTCTGAAGGGCAGTTGACTAGAATTTTTTCGCAATTTGTGGGTTTTCTTTTCACTCTGTTGGAGATTTCTTTTGACATGCAAAAACTTTTTAACAAGACAAGATCCCAATTGTTGATTCTGGGAGGTGTTTCCCGTGCAGTTTGACTTTTGTTCATCAATTCTCCACCTATCCCTATGTTTTCAAGATTTCTACCTACTTTGTTTTCCAGCAGATTTAGTGTTTCTGTTTTAATATTTAGATCTTTGATCCATTTTGACTTTAGTTTAGTGTATGGTGATAGGCTTGGGTGTAATTTTAGTTTTCGGCATATGGAAAGCCAGTTTTTCCAGCACCATTTATTGAAGAGGTTATCTTTCTTCCAGTGAACATGTTTGGCCCCTTTGTCAAAGATAAGGTGGCTGAGTGTGTTTGTACTTGGGGCCTGCTGAACCCTCCCTCCACCCACACATAATGAAAAGTCAAATGAGTGACAAAGAATCACTTAGGTTCGCCATGGTGTGGGAGATACAAGATATGAGGTCTAGCAATGTTCCCACCCAGTGGAGACAGCGATGATGTGCAGATCTACCTCTTACCTTGCAAATAAAGTTCTACAAGTTGATTATCAAAAGAGCTCATTGACTGTTGGTTAACACACTCTCAACATGCAACATACCAAAAAGCGTGGTAGTGTTGAACACAGAGAGAAGAACAGACTGACCCTGGTCCCTAAAACTGTTCAGGTAGAGTGACTTTCCCACAATGAGTCTAAAAGATGAAGAGATACTTACGAATGGAGAGTGTCATACACCGTCTATACTCATATGCACACTGCACGGTTTTTGGACATCTGAAAGTGTTTATGAGTTCACACTGATGGCATACCACATTAAAGGTCCCTGAGAGAAGAAGACAGAATACCTTTCACCCATTACCAGCCTACTCCATCCTCCTCTACCAGCTGCCCCTTCCTTCTATCCCCAACCACATCCCCAAACCTGCTTAGCTCAGCCCTCAGCACATTTCAAGTTGCGACAAGACCAGTTCCTCAGAGCAAAGCGAGACCCAACTAGGAGCTCTACTTGCTCTCACAACTGGCTTGGGGAGGCCCCTAGGCAATCACATCTGGGACTGCTGAGCTCTGCACAGGAGGCTCACCCCTCAAGGAAGGCTGGCCACTCCTGAGAGCCTGTCATCCTTCTGGATCGCTCAGGACTCTGCCCCTCTTCTCTGTCCCTGACCAGGAATTACCATCTCCAGATGCCCCCTCAGGTCTCTTGATCTGCAGCTCTTCTGGTGAAACCCTTCCCGCTCCTGTCCCTCTCCCTGCTCGTGAATGCACTCCAAACTGACCTTGAGGTCCCTGATTACAGTGACAATGCACACTCCATCTGGCTTGAGTGATTTAATTTCTACCCAAGACATCCAATGACCCTGATCAACTCTAAATGAATTCAAATGCTGCCCAAGACAGAGAGTCTTGGAACAATACTCACATGCATGAGCCTTGGTGACATTGGTTTCCACCACTGGGAGCCTTACCACAAGGAGTAAGGCAAAGGGAAGCATCATTCCTACAGGAACAGCCTAGAGGTAAAGAGACCCGCAGCTATTCAGAGAGGATATGGCCTCTCTGCCTAGCTTCATTCCCCAAGCATCAACCACAGGAAGTCTCCCCTGCCCTACCTACCTCTGGGGCCCTCCTCCACTGAAAATTGGAACCTATCATGGGAATCAACAAATGTTCTACAACTGAGAAACAAAATATGTGGTAATTTATAACTCACTTGAATGTATTAACAGACAACTTGGAGCTGCAAGGGAGAAAATCAGAAAACACAAAATCCCAGAAAGAGGAAAATAAAAAGGAATGATTAGAATCTGGAAAAGGAGAGCCATGGGTTAGGCAAATATATGGCACACATGGAATGGCAGTTCCACAAGAAGAGAACAGAGAAATGGAGAGAGACAGAGAGAATGAGAGAGAGAAACAGACTATCTGACAAGTCACTGGTAGAGACATGTTCAAATACTAAAGAAAGGTATCACTCTACGAACAACAAGTGCAGCCAGTTCAAAGCAGAACAAGTACAAGGAAAACCACCTGAGACACACCACAGCTAAGCCACTGCAAACCACTTGCAAAAAGTGGAAATCTAGCCACACAGGGTGACACACATCTGTAATGCCAGCACCCTGAGATGCTGAAGCAGGAGGATTGCCAGTCCCTGCCCAGCTTGCACAAGATACCAACAACCAGTTGCAAAAAATCAAGAGGGTGAAGGCTCTCAGAAAAAACGAAAGAAAAATAAGAAGTGAACATCTGAGAGGCAGCCAGAAGAAAATAGAAGAGAAACCTTTCTGTAACAACATCTAAAGTGAAGGTCATCATTTCAGGCAAACAATGAAAAAGAGAAAACCAAAAGAAGAGCAATAGCTGCAAATGAGGGAAGAGGGAATTTGCATGGAAGCATTCCATTCTCCAGAGTGAAAATATACTTCAGAAATGAAGGCCAAGTGAAAACACCATCTGCCCAAAACTGCTGACCAATAATGTTCATAGCAGACCTGCTACAAGAACATAGGAATGTTGGAGGGGTGAGTTTACAACATCTCCAGAAAGAAGACCTAAGACAAGCACTGCCTAAACCACAGGAGGCTGAAGAATGGGAAGGCAGGTGCTGTGATGTCAGCATCACTGCTGTAGGGTTCTAGGCCAATTTTTTTGCACGAAGGTAAGAGGATGGCTGTTTCAGAGGAGAAAGCAAAATTTGAAACTTGAGGGTACCTTTCTCACTATAGGACCTTGCATCAGATATCACTCAGCAAAGGGAAACAAAGTAGAAAGAAGAACATCCTCAGGACCATAATTTAAGAGGCACTTCCAAATAATAAATAGCCCTCCAGAAGGTTCTCAACAGAAATGACAACTATTTTAGATGGAGTGGTGATAAAAACGGAGAGACTGAAAGCTGGCAGAAGCAGTCCTAAGGGGCCTGAAAGGAAAAGGAGGGACCCCAAGGCACAATTCAAACAGAGAGCAGAGGTGGGAAACGCAGGGTTTCCACTTCCCACTTCAAGATGGTCAGGAAATGACCCACATCGAGTGCCAGGAAGCAATAGGGAGAAGGTGTTGAGGCAGCTGCCAACGCCCCCAAGCTTGGGAGACCAAGGACCAGGGGTGGGTTGGGGTTAGACCTGGGTAGTGAGGAGACCAACGTGTGTGTTGGAGCAGGTTCCCAGGATGGGGGATGAGGGCGGGGGCGGGCGGGAACTCCCGCACTCCCAACCCCCCCCAGCGTCCTTGGACCCTTAGGGCATGGAGACCTGGGCCAGAGGGTTAAGGTGAGAGGCTCAGGGATCACGGGAAAAGTGGAAAGGTCGGCAGCATCTCAGGTGGAGGCGGGTATTTGCGATGAGGATTCTCCAGGGCGTGACCGGTAGTGGAGACGAGAGGGGGTGGGGAGTGTTTCTAGAATCTGGGGTTTACAGGGTGAAGAAAGTCTGCGTGACGAGGGGCTCCAGGATGAGCGTGTCCCGACCCAAGTGGGGAGCCTTGAACCGAGGCACACCCGCAAGGAGCAGCCCGACCCCCAAGTGACCAGGAGCCCTCGGGCTGCACAGCATAAACCGAGAACCGCAGGCTGCGGGGGGTGCTGGCCGTCCTGTCCTGGTGCTGGGCTGCTGGGCGCGCACCGCCAGTCCCACCTTCTCGAACCCTCCAACCTTCCCACCTTCCCACGGGGCTCGCCTACCTCTGCCTTGTGGAACTGTCCCGCTAGCGTTCCTTGACCCTACCTTGTGGAACTTTCCCGCGGGAGTAGCCATCAGTCCTTTGGGAACCTTCCCGGAGGTCGCCTGTCCCTATGTTGTGGAGCTTTCCTGAGGAATGGCTCGGCTCCTTCTGGAACCTTCCCCTGGAGTCGCCCCTCCCCCTCCCGGAAGCTTCCAGTAAGGGTCGCCCTTCCCCCCTTTAGATGTTGGGACCGTTGGACTGCAGCTCACCAGCGCCCCACCCACTCCCGGTGGTAGGCGGGCACTCAGCTGTAAAGAATATTCCAGGCCACCGGTTCAAGGCAGGCAACATGCAGGGGGCGCTTTCACCTCCTTGTCCTGAAACTCCTCCCCTCCTCCGCAGGGCCCCGCGCCTCTGCATCGCCTACCCTGGGCCTTGAAGTCAAATCCAGCATCTCCACCTAAGAAGTGTGTAGCTGCCAGGCCACCCTAGCCCCTAGGGAGCTTCCTCCTAGCCCCTACCCAGTCTCCTCAGCACTGTGATCTCTGCTCTCCAGCTTCCTCCCCAGCTTCCCTTCCCAGCTCTGCCTTTTTGGGAATTGCCTCCCTCAGTGGCTCTCAGTGTCCTGGACCCTGTGTCTGAGCCACGTGCAGCCAGAGGAGCTGCTTTCTCCCAAACCAGTGTCCTCTGTGTGATCTCTGCTCTGGCTGTTCCATCTTTTGCCTGCCTTGAGAGAAGCCTTCTGACCTCACCTCGGTCTCCTGCCCCTCTGGGGTCACAGCTGGTGGGCAAACCAGCAATATGATGGTGCAGATTCCTTCCCCTGGAGCACTAGCTCCTGGGGGCTGCCCTGCACAGGTTCTCATTTTGCAACCCAACACTACACCCCCACCCTTACCCCACCCCCACCCCACTACCCTGCCAGGAACCTCCCTCACAGCCCCAGGCAGCTCTCAGGAGGATCTGGGCACCCTTAGTTACTGTGGGTGCTCACCTGGAGTCCTCTGTCCTGCTGTCCTGTCTGCTGACACATGGAAATGTTGGAAACCCCCTTGGCAGGGCTCCCCTCCTTGGCCGTCAGTGCAGAAGCCTTGCTTCCCAGACTTGACCCTGGCTTATGTCCTTGCCAGTCCCAGCCAGTCTTCTCAGGGAGAAGTGCAGGGACTTTATTTTCCCCTGACTTGTCAAGCCTGCATGGTTAAATGTAGAGCTGATTCTTTCTGTACCCACACACCTTAGCTCTACCTCTGGCCCATCAGCTGTAATCTTGCTCTTGGTGGTTCACCCTTTGTTCCTAGTGACATCTTATGTGTTCGTTTGTCATGCTTACCCAGTCAGAGGGCTCCAAGTCTGTTTGAAATGAGTTTCCCCCTGCTCCTTGGACTTGTGTCATCCTTCCCACTGAGAGGACACCCAGCCCCTTGGAAGTGATTCTTCTGTTGAGTTTAGCATCACAGCCACAAGCTGGCTTTGGAGAATCCTGTGGGCAGTAACTCTGTGGAGACTCGCAGTCTGCACTCAGCCAAATGGAGATGAGATCCACATAAGACTGCTTGGTCTGTGTCTCAGGATGCTGATGGCTACATTTCCAGCCCCCTTCTACTCTCTGACACTAGATTTTTAAGGATCTGTAGTCTGGGAGAGAATCTCACTAGCTTGGCCTAGCTTGGTCTCCTAGGAGTGCTCTAATACCCTGGTTTCTCTTCAGATCTTACAAATCATTCCCCTTTTTTTCTAGGAGTGCTCTACTACAGAGTCCTACACCTCTCAGCCCTGGGCGTTAAACAGGAATTGGTAGCCCTCTTGCGCACTTTCTAACTTGACTTCTGCTGTGCCTCATCCAACTCTCCAGGGTTTCCCATCTCCCCAAAACCACAGCTGGAAGCCCGTTGGTAGGAATCTTGCCCTTTGTCTGGGTGGCACGGTAGAGTGTGCAGGGAAAGAGCATGCAGAATACTTAGTGCTACCATGTGTGTACAGAAAGGTGACAGTGGTAGCTGTGTTCTGCACCCTAGCAGGCCTGGGAGTTTGTGTTATAAGAGGAAAGAAAAGAGCCCAGCATCTGCAGACCAGTGGTGGGCACGTGGTGTTGGGCAGCAGGGTTCTGTGGATTACGTGGGAAGGGATCCTAGTATGGCAAATCAGGAGGCCCCACAGTGGTGAGCCTGCCCTGCCACAGCCTGGCATCCTGTGACTCAGTGTTAATTGCCCATCTTCCTCCCTAGACTGGAAGCCTCTGCTGAAAACTCTGAAACCTAGCTGACCTCCCAGGAGCTGACCTCCTGTGGCCTATGGTCAGGTGGATATGAGGAGCCCTGCTTTTACCCCATCCTTGGGGTGTGGCTTCCTACTGCACAGTCAGCTTCAGACTCTGTGCCCTATGCTGCTTCTGTGAACACCGCAGGTGGGGTGCTGCCTCCAACTGACTGGGGCTTCACACTTTTTGTAGTCTGTATAGAGGAGTCTCCTAATTTAGTAGGAGGCAGGCTCCTACCCCTGACAGGAGAGATGGAGCCTCCCCTGGGAGTGGGGCTGCTTGGCAATGTGATTGTTACTAGCTAGTATGAGTCAGTGATCGTGGAAGTTAAAATTAAGGCAATAGCATGAATTAAGAGGCAGAAGCTTTAGTCAATACATTTACTACAGTAAAACAAAGCTGACTGACCAATAGGCAGCTCCAGGAAGAGACTGAGAAGTCAGCTGCTTCACAGACAGAGAACCCCTCACAAAGGATACATTTCATTTTTATGGGCATTGGAGGGACTGGTATCATTATTCCTGGGCTTTTTCTCCAAAGGGCCTGGGTGTCTGCACAGGATTATTAGCTGTTGTGCAGTGTGAGTTTGCACAGTGCCCACAGTGCTTGAAAATGTGTTATGTCTCCCCTCTGAGTGGAGATTTTGTTTCAGAAATGCACTGTGATGAAGGTATAGTGAACCTTCATTACAGTCAGCTTTTTGTCACAACCACTGCTGTCTTTGCTTGCACCAGCCTCATCCAGTTTGCATGAGCACCCTATCTTGTGACAAGGACTACAGCTGCTTGCTCTCTTAGCTAATAGTTTGATTCACCCTCCCCCTCTGATACCCAGAGTTGCAGCTGCCTGCCTGTTGTCTGTCAAGCTGCTGCTTCAAAGTCCTGCCATATTCTCCTGTCCCTTCAGGGCTTGATGCATTTACAGCAGTGACATTGCATATGGGGTCTCTCAGAGCATTGGCTCAGATGCAGGCCACCACCTGGGACTGGGGGACCTTCCTGTGCCCACAGTGTACATATGAAGTCTCAAGTGAGGCTGTCCCAGGCCCTGATTTTGCCTGTCATCAGTTGATGTTTTGTGGTGTCGGGGCCAAGGAAGACTTGATTCCAGAGCAGGAATGATTCTTGAACTCTCACTTCAAGTTTGGCTTCTGGTGTGTTTCTGTTCTCATTCTCCTGCTGACCACCTTGGCCTGGATGGTGTCACGTTGCTGGTAAAAGTGGCAACCACGTCGGTGGAGAGTATGCAGTAGTGCTGGACAAATTTCATTTGAGGTGCAGAGAGCCTGGTTGGTGTAGAGAAATACTCCAGGTTGCACGGATCTTGAGTGAGTTGCCTCATGACTTCTTGACCAGGCTGTGCTCGCTCTGTGGGTAAGAAGTGATAGCAGATGGTATAAAAGTGGGGCAAAAGTATAGTATGGGTACAACTTGCTCCACTTGGTCTGTGACCCAAGTTGCTGCCAGCTCCGGTTTGGGGGACATTTGAGGTGGCCTGAGGAGGGGACATGGCACAAGAGCTCATGCTCAGGCCATGCCCATGTTGAGCTGTGGAGAGACTTTCATGCTGCTGCTGCTGCTGCTGCTGCTGCTGCTGCTGCTGCTGCTGCTGCTGCTGCTGATTTTCTGATACTGGTGGTGCTGACGTTGCCCCTACTGTCACAGCTTCCCATGCAAGTAACAAGAAAGCTCAAAGTCCTCAGCAACCCTTGTGACCAAGGCTGTCAGTTGCATGAATACTCATAGCCCGTGTGGTGGTTGCATCTCTACCACTGAGTCAGAAACCTGAGAGGAAATCCCATATCATAATTTTTGAAAATATTTGCATACTTTTCTGTGCTAAGGGCCTGCTACATGAGAAATGTGCCCACCTACCCAGGCCCGAGAATGGATTCAGAGGCATAAAGAACAGGAAAAGTATTACCAGGCTTTCAAGTCTCAGCCAGTTACAGAGAGCAGTTTGTCCCTAGCACGCAGGTCCCTTCCCCCAGTTCCTCAATGGCTAGGTACTCTGGGATAAGTCTTCCTCAGACTTGCCTTAGGGCTTGAGCGGGTGAGTTCAGCCCTTCCCACCCTCCTGCCAGCTGGACACATCTCAGTGGTGCGATCCATGAGGATCAGCCCTCACTAGCCTCTAAGTCTGCTGGTGCCTTGTCTTGCACTTCCCATCCTCTACCACCTTGAGAAATCTATTTCTGTGCTATGTAAATGACCCGTTCTCTGGCATTTAGTTATAGCAAATGGAGGGAGAGCAGTCCTTGAAGACAAACACTTCTGGGAACCAAAAATACTGAGACATGTACCAAAAGGGAAGGCAAAATGTGCACTTTTATCACTGACAAACTCTATTCTCACAGCACATAAAGAGACACATAGTAAATGGACAGTGGACATAGAGAATTAACAAAAAACTAAATGCAACTGTCCACTGAAAGCAAAATGACTTGCTTTTCCTCACCAATAACTAAAGAATAACATATAAATATCACAGCCAACTTTCTGTCAGCACCTATCAGAGGGTGAGGATCTAGAAGCTGAAGAAGGATCTACTCCTCTGACAGTGCATGGGACTGGGCATTCACGTCTCAGCGATGGAGAATACCAGTGTCCACTCAGCACATGTACTCAGATATCAGAGGCAGCACTTAGATATCAGAGTCGCAAATGCACTTGGCCTTTGGCCCTCTATCTGACTGTTTGGAAGTTGCCCTTCCTGTAAATCTTCATTGGTAATGAATGACATCCTAGACCATTGCAGGACTGGACATAGTAAAATATAAGCATTGCAGACAGCACAAGTGTTTACTAAAGGAGGCTCTTTAAATAAAGAATGATACTTTCAGACCATGGAATGCTATACAAGTGTTAAAGAAATTACAACCAACCGTAGATGCACTGACTCCATGTGCTGACGGGACTGTCTGCATGGACAAGTGAATGGAAGGAAACAGGCTGGACAGTTTAACTGGCTGTGGTATTTGTGTTACTTTTCTATCACTATAACAAACACCTGAGAAAGAAACTTACAAAGTGAAAAGGTTTATACTGGCTCAGGGTTTCAGAGGGTCCAGTCCAAGATCAATCAGCTACTGCTTTTCTATTTGTGCGATCATGGCAGATGTCATGGCAGGAATGTGTGGTGGAGCAAAACCCTCATCTCACGGCCTAGAAGAGAAAGAGAGAAAGTGGAAGGGGCTGGGTCCCATTGGTGTCCTTCAAGGACCTGACCCATGAGTGAAGGCTTCCCACTGGGTCCCGCCTGTTAATAGTTTCACCACCTCCAATCTTCACCACTCTGAGGAGCAAGCATTTGCCACATGATCCTTGAGGAATACTTATACAACGAGTCCTGTCAGCTTTCTTGGTGAACAGATTTTTTTGTTGCCTACTTTAAGTATATCATTCCACTCTCTTCAACATGGCAAGGTCTCTGTTGAGAAACTTTAACCAAATGTACTATCTTAACATACTGGCCTCACTTTACAGGTCAAGGGACCAGTGTGGGAATCTGTCAAGCTCTGGCTATGTCTACTCCGACAGTACATTCTGGAGCTGAGGCAAATGACCAGCAAAAGGGGTTGGGAACACAGTGAGTCTACTATGAGATGTACTTGAGCCAAAACTTGATCAATCACTTGAACTCCATAATCTCTTATATTTTGGATATCTTGAAATTGGTGACAGTTAGGTCCAGAAAGCCTCAGGACATCTGTTGATTTTCTTTTCCCTGCTGCATAGTCAGCCTGGTAAAAGGCCTTGAACCTGTTCGGAGAACGATGGAAGAAATAGTCATAGCATAAACTCCTGGGAGTGCAGTGGGATCTTTCTGCAAGGGAAACTACCCATCTTTCAAAGGGTTCTGGGTCTGTCAACTGACTCAGGTCTGTCAATTGATTCAAGGGCTGTGCTTCTCTGTTTATATCATTCAGGATGAACTGTTGCTCATTTGGCCTAGAAATCCTCTGCATCTACAGATCAAGTTAGGACTCATAGAATGTATACTTATCTGACTTTTCGGAAGAACATGTTCAACTAGCCAGTGCCATAGGTCTCTGAAAATGCTACAATTCTGATTCGCTCTTTGAGTATGTTGTCCATTATTATAACATGCCACCTTTTCATTGGTGGTAAAGTACTACATTGTGGCTGCCCTCATACCAGGATTCAATTACTTCCCTTGCCGGCAAGGATCCCCACCCTGTGACAGCAGTTTCTCCTGAAATTTATGACCACTGAGATCCTCAAAAATCATAGAACTTCCCTCAAAAACATGTTCTACACTATTATGGCACTAGATGTGTCTTCAGCCCATGAACTTCATGAATCGGTGCAGGTTTTTCACGACAACTATCTAAATGCTTCTGTCTCCTTGAACCTTTGGACATATTGCTGTCCAATACACCAAAGCAGCTCAGGAAGTTCCAATTCAGTTAGGTTCCTAATGTTCCTGTCGTTTACTAACATCCACCTATTGTTCCACAATTAAAGCCAATTTTTACTTCAGCAACAGCCTTAGTGTAGATTCTGTGCTGAGAGCCCCTTATCAATAATGGCAGTCTGAACTAATTTTAATTTCCTTCCACCATGATCTCAACCCCCTTCATACACATTCCCACAGGTATTCCACTAACCTGTTTGCATAAATTATAAATGCCAAGCAGTTGTTTGGACTACAATGTAGCTCTTCCTTCATCACACTTTGTACGTCATTTCTGAAGGCCTGCTGGGAGGAGTTAAGCATACTTACAGGTCTAGAAGCACAGAGAGGTGGTAGTGGTGTGTCCTGAGGAACATCTGCAGTGTCTTGTAACGTGACTCCCTTAGGGATGCCCTGCAGGTTCTTCAATCAGAGTGTTACAGCAAGTGGTACAGCTCATAAAAAAGTGTTCCAGTCTACTGCCATACCACCCTGAACGCGCCCGATCTGGTCCGATCTCGGAAGCTAAGCAGGGTCGGGCCTGGTTAGTACTTGGATGAGTGTTTACAGCTCCTAAAAGGTGTTTACAGCTCCTAATAAATATTGCAGCAAACCAAGACCAACAAATCTAGTGGCACCTGGGGTTTTGGAGGCAGGCGTACAGCTTTATTCATGTCAGTTTCTTGGCTGAGATCGTTCACCAAAGAGTCAAGCAACTAACTTTCAGGGAGAAGGATTTTTATAGCATTTGCAACCAAGTAAACCCTAGTAACCAAGTAAGTAGAAGGTACAAGGACAAAGATTTTGCCATTAGTTGATTGGACAGATGGTTACACTGAATTTCTTAGCATACAGCAGAGACAGGGGGAAGACTTAACATCGTTTTGGGGAAAAGCAGAAAATCAACAGAGAAAAAAAGGCTTATTGAAGGCCAAGAAGAGGGATGCTGAATGGCAGGGGGGCTCCTGTCAGCGAGCAAGTGTTTTGTTGTTGTTGTTGTTTTGTGGGGTTGTTTGTTTGTTTGTTTGTTTTGCTTGTTTTTCTGCTTTAAAAGGAGCCATCCTGCCACATGGAGGGACACATTCCTTTGAGATGCCACAGTCTGGGCCCTTCTCCGTACACAGTCACACATCTGTTTCCAAGATAATGACTAGGTGAGGCGTGGGAGATTCCTTGTCAGTCAGAGGCAGACATTTCCAAGGGCAATCCTTGGAATCAAAGAGAAGATCCTCAAGTCGAGACCACACTGACTGTACTCCCCATCAATGGAAGAGCTGGCTTCTGTGAGCACAACTGTGCTGAGCTCTTGTCCAGGAAGACTTTGCCACCTCCCCTGCATACCTAGTTCCTACTCTACCACACTCATTTTTGCCGGTCCTTTTGTGGAAATCCCACTCCGAGCTACATGTGCCAGAAAATGTTTCATGATAACTGGAAAGTCACAAAATGCTGATGGAAGTGGAGCATCCAAATATAAATGAAGCCCCAGAAAAGCATGCTGTCCCTTACCCCATCTAAAGGAACAACAAGAAGGTTCCATTCATCAACTAGAAATGGGACCTCTCCAGGCATGGAATTTGCTGGCAACTTGGTCTTGGCATTGCCGCCCTCCTGCTTTGTGTGAAATAGACTTGTGTAGTTTTCAAGCTATGCCTTCTGCAATGTTTTGCCGTGGCAGCTCAAATGGACTAACACACTCAAGAGAAGGTAGTGCTGCAATGAATACCTAACACGCAGGAGTGGAATAGTATCTGGAAGAGGATGGTGGATTTTCAAGGTACCTGCTGGGAGAAGCAGCTCCAGAACAGAAGGTGGGAGCTGCAGTGAAGCCTCCATCTTCTCAGAGAATATGTAAGTGATTGTGAACCGAATATTGATAGAAATATAGACATAAAGCCCATTCTGATGGGGTCTCCAGTGGAAATGAGGAAAGTGTCCAAAACTCATTCCTTGTTAGAAGCTGGCAAATAACTTGGCTGAAAGCTATTCATTTCTCAGTATGTTGTGGAAGGTAAAAAGGGTTTGTGATGAATGACTTGGTTGCAAAAATTTCTAAAGAAACTGTTGAATAAACCTTTTGTTTCTATTCAAAGCTCATAGTAGAATGACAGAGAGACAAATGATTAAAGCTAAAAGTTTTAATCCAAAAGGCAGCAGAAGTTGACGATTTGGAAATTTCCCATCATTCTGCAATATAAAATCTGAGAAAGTATGCTCCAGAGGCAACATAAAGGGTGGGCCCTAAGGACGGTTTGATAGGTAACTGACGATGGATCCACAGGGAGTTACTGACCAGGATTATAGAAGGACGCCCTGAAGGAATTTCGAAAATCACTGTGTCTGCCACTACCATCATGAGCTTAGTGTGCTAGGACCTGGGATTCATGTTTTCATGTGTGGATTACAAGTTTCTGTAGGACCTTAGTACATACTGCCTAGTGGTACTTCACGGCTCAGCTCCCTAAATTCTGGAACCCTAATTGGTCAACCACCTGAAATATGGCTATAGTAGGCCAAGGTGTGGCATGGGTCACACTGGCTACTTTCTAAGGGGCACCGGTGGCCAACGTCAGGGGTATCCATGTGACCCATCTCTGCGGGAGCACAGATTTCCTGAGCTGTGGGTGTTCATTGTCTCTACCACCTAGATATCAAAGGCTCCCACCCAGAGCTTCAGAGGCTCAGGATCTAGACAGGGCACTTTTGAGGCAGCAATGCCCAGTGAAGCAATCCAGGAGGTGAAACTGCAAGACCCCAGTGGAGGAATCATCTTTGAGACAGATTTAGCATGGGTTCTGCTGAGAAAACCTATTATGATACTAGAGCCTGGGGGAAACCACACTGTGCCCTAGTGGGTCCAACAGCAGGGATTTCTACTCAAACATCTTTCTTGACCTCTAAAGTGTAATGTTATATGCTCTGTTGGGTTTTACAATTATTTCAGCTTGTAATCCCTTTCTTATTCCCCATCTCTCCCTTCTGGAATAGGAATGTCTCTCCAAGGCCTCTCCAATAATTGTGATTTAGAAACATATTATAGCTTGTTAGACTTCCCACCTGTACCAAGTGATTTGAGTCATGATGAATTGCACTTAGACTGTCACCCATATTAGACTTTGGTGATATTCATGTTGGAACCTCATCACCATCGTCAAGGTAATAAGATGGCAGGGCTCTGATGAGGTGATTAGACTGGGAGGACACAATCTTCATGAATGAGACCTGTGTCCTTACAAAAGAAGATTGAGAGAGTTGCCTGATCCTTTTCCATCAGGGAGAACCTCCTGTCCACGATCAATACATACCCTTAACCAGACACAGAATATATTGTTTCCTTGAGCTTGGACTTTTGAGACCACGGAAATCATAAAGAGAAATTTTCTCTTGTTTGTGAAATACCTTTTATTATTTCACCTGGAATGCACTGAGACACAGACAGTATGATTTGGTGTGGCTTAACATGGACACAACCCTCTCCTGCACTGGTTTGCAGTGCTGTGCTGTGAC
>RJWT010031870.1:0-14260 GCA_004365215.1 Cuniculus paca | reverse complement strand
GGGTGGAAGTTGGTGATGTCCTGCAGTAATGCACATTCCCTTCCATCACCTTCTACCTGTATTTCTGGATGAAAAGTGAGTGAGACCCATTAATCCTGCAGTTACTGAGGTGACTTACAAGTTGCAATACAACTTACAGAGTAGATTTTGACTTACAGAGTTATCTAACACTGAATTGTATCTTTCTTTGCATAGGGGAAATATTCTTAAGATTTTAATACTGTATTTAGAATGTAGACCTAACTAGGTCCAGTATAATTTTGTTATTGATCAGAAATTAACATTGGTTATTTCCAAAATATGTTTCCAAGATATAAAGAGTTAACTTTCATTTTGTACTGAAAATTTTACAAGAGCATTCTTCAAGTAAATTCCCACCACATCCTCATTTTTACACTGCTTTTAAATAATGAAGCAATGCAAATTGTTTTTCATGCATATGGATTAGAACATTCAATTAGATTTCAATTATGTACCCGACTGCTTTTAAGAAACTCCCAATTTGTACTGGGATAGCATCAGCCCTTTCTTCTTTTGCTTTTTAACCTTAAGCAATTCTTAAGATATCGTCTAGCAATATTCCAGGGTCTTGTGAACTGAGGAAGAAAGAGTTCATGAGGCTTCAAAATAAAAGAAGTCTAGCAGAGCTCAAACACTGCACTCAGGTTTTCCATCTTGTCTATAGATTAAATTCCATCATGGGCACTGTTTGCTGAGATAAAGAAAAGCTCAAAATGTTCAGTCTAGTGAGCAAGAGAGTAAACTCATCAGAGGAGTAAGTGGAAGATGCTGGAGGAACCACAGGATGGGACACTGTCTCCATGCAGAATTAGGAGACACATGCAGAGATCATTCATTCATTTGCTCATTCATTCCCTTCGGTGTTAATTCACTAACACTTGCACTGTGATGACGCTTCTGCATAAAGATCTGGAGATGTAGAGAGATGAACATGAAGATAGACCAGAGATGAACCGAACTTCTACATAGTCAGCTGAGGGAACTAAAATGGATCATATTTAGCTGATCACGATTAAGTTACCTTCTGTTAAACACACACCCTGGGGCTGGCACTTTAATATGAATTAACTCATTTACTCTTCCCAAAAGCACTTTCCAGGAGTTAGTGTCTCAATCTTAGAGATGAAGTAATATGAAAAAAGACACAGATCAAATTACCAAGGAAATAGGAAAGCTACAATACAAATCGAGATCTATTTGACATTATAATGACTCATTTTTTTTTCCAATCAGGAGGCATAACTCTCTGTCTCTTTTTTTTCAAGATCTCCCCCCCAAATTAATGTTTTCAATGTGCTTGAGAAAGAAAGGGAGTGACTGAAATAGAAAGTGGTTAGATGGACCCTATCTGCTGTCCCCATCCTCTTCCTCCCCAGGCAGACACTGTGCAATGTGTTCCTTCCAGTCTTTCCCTATAGCATCCTCCTTACCCATCTGTGAACAAGAGGGACCTCTCTGCACAGCTGTTCAGTCACCTGGCCGACTGATCACCTGTTGATGACTCCTGCACATTCTTGTCTTAGAACATTGGCTTTGACCTGTCTGCCTTGGGAGCTCTTGCCAAGATCTTCCTACAGCTACCATCCTGACTGCTATGACTCTGCTAATGCCACGTCCTCTGTACGCTCTTTCCCGGCCACATGGTATAGAATTGTGGCCGCATCCCTCCTGGCTTCAGTTTTTCCGTGACATTTGCTAGCTTTAATGTGTTCTATGAAAATGATTTCCCTTTTTTACTTATTGTGCCTTACTCAACTAGAAAACAAATTCCAGGAGGACAGGTGTATTGTGTGTGTGTGTGTGTGTGTGTGTGTGACACAATTTCAGCTTTTACCCACTCCTTGAGGCTTGGTAGGGATAATTTGTTTTGTAGGTTTCCATAACACATTTCTACAACCAGGTGGATTCAGATAGAGGTGTTTATTCCTTCACTGGTGTGGAAGGGAAAATTTGGAAAGGACATTTTGCCAACACCATGCTTTCTCTGAAGACTTTTGGGGACAGCCCTTCTGGTCTCTCCCTAGATTCTTGGTCCTTGGTTTTCCTAGCTCACTCAGACCTCTGCCTCCTTTTAATGTGGTGAGTGCTGCCCACTTCTGTGTTTGTGCCTGGTGCCCTCTCTTTTTCCTGTAATACATCAGTCTTTGGATTTGGATCCCACACTAATCAGCGATGTCATTTAGGTTAATTGCCTCTGCAAGGACCCTATTTTGAAATAGGTATATTTTGAGGTTTCAGGTGATCATAAATCTGGGGAGGACATTTATTCCAATCACTACAGTTGGTATACAATAAATTCTTGTTGAGTGATGGTCTGCAACAAAGCTCTACCACCCGCAAATTCTGAGCTCTGTATTTTGAGGATGTTAGCCCTTTGGTTCCAAACTTTTTGGTACCAGGGCCAGTTTTGTGGAAAACAATTTCTCCACTGAGTGGAGAGGGGAATTTTTTTTGTTTTGTTTTTTTTTTCTTCCATTAACATATGTTTCAGCACATACTAATTACATTCCCTAGTGCTATCATCACAGCCTCAGCTCCACTTTAGATCTTCAGGCATTAGATTATCATAAGGAGCTTGCAACCTAGATCCCTGTATACACAGTTCACAGTAGGGTCTGAGCCCATGTGATAACATGAGGTTATAGCTGGTCTGACAGGAGGTGGAGCTCAGGTGGTGATGTCAACAATAGGGAGTGACTGGAAGAACAGATAAAGTTCCACTGGCTCACTGATATCAGCCTGTGGCCCAGGAGTTGTGGACCCCAGTTCTACATGGAACTTTTTGACTATGATGGATTCATTGAAGAAATGGCACACTTTGTTGATTCCACACTTGTCCTTGCCTTTGAATGTGAGCTTGATCACTTGACTTGCTTTCCATGACAGACAATGCAGACATGGTATACACGTGTGGAGAGACCCATACCTAGAAACCTGTTCGGTAGGGACCCTGAGCTGCTTATGTGACCATGCTTTGTGGAGAATGACAACTATGTGGAAAGGCTCCCATCATGCTAATGGATTCCTCAATAATGACAAAACATGGCCAGCTCTAGGCAGCTCACCACAGATGCATGAATGCATTCAGCTCAGTGCACCAGAGCTTGCTGTGAGCGGAGTCACCACCTCACTGAGCCCCACATGGGGACTCGTTGCAGGGTCTTGAGTACTTGGTGGGTGTTGTGACCCAGTTAGTTTAGGGGTGCTGTTTGTTAAGTAACCATTACTATCTGCTCCTCTGACTTTGAATGGTTACCTATTCTATTTCACTAAGACTCCACAAACACAGACACATTGATATATTCCTCATGTATGTCTGTGTCCAACTGATTCAGAAATTAATTTTATTGAAGCCTCCCAAGTACATACAGCCAGTTAAAGTATACGACCCACCTAAATTTTAATCTGATTCTTACATTTATTGCATAAAATTTCTAAGATGGGAGACTTTTAGGGAATTACAGTTTTAAGATTCATATACTTTGAATAATTTTGCAGAGGAGACTGGCATGGACCAAAGAGAAACTGACACTAGTGTCATTAGGTCATACATAATTCTCCTAATTCTGTATGTATGCATGCATTCATTCAGTTAGGAAAGAAAGGCCCTGTAATTTTTCTTCTAATAATCTCAACTATAATTACTTTTTAAAAAAATCACATTAGCCAATGAATAGAAAAATATACTTCAAATTTCTTCGTATACAACTTTCAATTTAGCCTTGAGGCTCTAAAATTTCCCTAAGGGAGAATAAAATCCTAGCAGATAAAATTTGTGCCTGCAAAAGTAAAAAATAATTGAAAATGCAGAAAATATATCAGGTTAGCAAGGTATTTGTAGGGACCTCAAGTTTTGGTGAAATGCCTGTTTAGGGATTTAATCCTTTTCCCTGGGAATGTTTTAGAGACAGAGCCAGTAATTCTAATTGAAACTTGGCTTCTTAGTTCTCCATCAGTGCTCACCATCTTAATGTTACCATGCTTTCGCTGGATCACACTGTTGGAATAAAGCAATGTCAGAAAAAGTGTGCATTAATTCACACCCAGTTTTTCCCAGACAGGAAATTTGCTCATAGAGTTGAGGTCAGTATCCAGACTCTCTGAATGGATTAGAATTTTGAAAAGACACATTCCCAACCCTGAGGAAGATCCCCTGGGTCACTACCTAAGCATTCAGTCTTCAATAAGGTCCAGTCTGGCCTTGCTCTTGAGCACTGGCTCCTCTTGAATAGAAGGCTGTGAAAATCTGCTCTTGGTATGCAAGAGATATTTTGAAGCAGACCTAGAATTTATTTTATCTCTGATTGTAGCTAACAGGTTGTCAGTGTTTACACATGTAGGAATTTGTTGAAGAAATAATTTCTTCTTTTGCACGGTTTTGCCGGAACATGATGATTTCAGAATAATAAGATCCACTGACAGTTATTTTTCTCTCTATCAATCTTGTTCACCCTTTTATGTGAAGGCAGCAGGAAAGAATACTTTGGGGTTTTGTGATTTGTATTTTTAATGCCGTGTTTTGATCAATTTCGTTCCACCCAAATGTTTGGTGTTGGAGGTGCTTGCAGCCCCTTGTAGCAGGCATTTGTGTTGGACTGAGATATGGACATTTTCTGATTTAAATGATGCCATCTGTTTATAAAGGCAAATAGTATTTACTAGAGTTTTGGCTGAGGAGGAATTTGAGAAGAAAACTCAGAGAAACCTTACATTGTGTCCAGACTCCAAAATTCTAAACTTTGTCTCAGTGGCGTGGGGTGGGGTGAGGTCTCTGTACCCCAAGGCCTTGGTGTTGGCAAGCCCCTGGGGAATCCTGATGGGGAGTGTGTACATTGACATGCAAACGGAAAACAGCTCCACAGAGGCCACATTGAACCCCGTGAGCAAGGTAACCCCTTCATTATGATGATAATATTTTCTACCTTTTGATACAAGAGGTATCAAAGCCATTGTGCAAAAGCTGAAATAAGAATGTCTACATTACAAGAGTTCTGTCCCAGCAGCAAGAATGATTACAAAAATATCATAAAATGATATTTTAGTATAATTAAAATTGTTCTTTATTTTATAGCATTTTTAGTATTAATTGACATGCAGGAATTGTATGCATTGATGGGGTACAATGTGATGCTTCAAAGTGGGTACATGCTGTGTAATGCTCATGAGGGGTAAGCATATTGATGCCCCCAAACATTTATCATTTATTTAAGGTGGAAGCATCCCAACACCTTTCTTCTAGTTCTTTTTAAAATACAAAGTATTATTATTATCCAGTCACTCTACCGTGCAATGAAATTTCTTCCTCCTGCCTCACTGCAACTTAGTTCTTGTGGATTACCTTTTCATTCCTTCTCTCTGTTCCCCCCAGCCTTGGAAAACATTGTGCTACTATCAACTCCTGTGAGATTAACTTTTTAAGATTCCACCCGAGAGGGAGCTCCTGTAGTAGCTGGTTTTTCTGTACCTGGTTCAACTCACTTAGTACAATGACCTCCTTTTCCATCAGGGCTATTGCAAATAACAGGACTCCACCATTTGCATGGCTGAATAGTACTCCCTTCTGCATGTGTACCATGTTTTCTTTGTCTACTCACCAGTTGACAGATACATTGTTTCCATTTCGTGGTTTTTGTGAATAACACAAATGTTTAGTGAATACATGCCATTATTCAGCTCTCTAGTCTGTGCTGCTCACATCACATGCTTTTTGTCATTTTAACTTTACAACAGCTCTGCTGAACAGACAGGAAGATGCCTGCTTCATGGTTGAAAAACTGGGTTGCAAAGAGGAAGAGTTCTTGCAAAGCTGGGCAGCTGTGTAGCCTAAATTCAAACATGTCAGTCTGCCTCCTCATTTCCTTGTCTCCACCCTGTCCTGTCTATTTTGCTTTCAATGTTAGATGTGTATTCTAATATCCTTTTATTTTTAACATTTATTCTTAAATTTTATTCCTTAATGATTCAACATAATAGTAGACAGGAGCCAGCAAACTGTAACAGCAAAGCTAAGCCCCAGTGAGCTTACTAAATTGCTGCAGGTCATGCAGATAATTGGAAAGTTAGCGGGACCTGAAGTCTTCCTGGCTACGGACACAGTGGAGAAATCCAGTTGTTTTGGAGGCTGAACAGGAATCACGTTGGTTAGATTGTGTTTTGGGATTACTGGGTCCAGCCCTTAGGATGGCTCACAGTGCTGCCTGGCTTGAAGACTCCTCACTAAGGGATGCATCAGGTGGTGGACAGAAGGCTGGGGAAAGGGAGAGGAGTCTGGAACAATGACGTTTTGACCATATTTGAACAGTCACTGTCCTTATTTGGGATTTTAAGTGAGTTCATTAAGCTCTCCCTTCCTGGCCTCCCACCCACTTGCCTGGCTTCCTTTAGACCAAGAGCGATGCCAGAGACTTCAAGGAGCCTTAGCATTCCACAATAATACCCTCTGCCTGAGAAAGACAAACTCTTTTTTTTTAAAGCAACATAAATCAAAGGAAACTATTATCATTGATCATCCTGCAATCTGATAAAATGACAGAAAAGGCAAAGAAATACTCTTTCATAAAAACAGTTTTATGATAATGGAAATCTATAACGTTTTCATATAATATGTAGTTATCGGCCTGCTTCTTTGCCTGTTTTTGCTTTGATTTCTTTCCTTCTAATGAAAAGTAAAGAATCACATAGTAACACAATACTTGTAAACTGGGGGAAAATCAAGAATAGCTACAAAAACGTTGAAAAGAACACATCACATTTCATCGAAAAGAGAACAATGCACCTTACTTTATTCCAAACATACAATAGCATTTGCTTAATGTCAGCACATGCCATCAGGAACTGTCATGCCTTGCATCGTGGACTGAATTCTTTTGTGCTTCGCCTTATCTAGAAGATGCATATTTGGAGGCAAACATCACCAACAATTTCTGTCTCTGTGCTGCTGTGTTTCTGCACATTTCACCGCAGTGCAAAGATACTCGTTCTGACTTCAAATGTCTACAGATTACCTATTCAGTGTAACAGGAAGGTGTTGTATAATGAGGGTGGTTTGTTGAGGTCTGCAAAGCATCACTGCACACATGTCATAACAACACCTTAACCATGTAATTCTCCATCCTAAATATATTGAGTCCATTAAAAGAAAGAATACCAATTAGGGCAATATCTCTAAAAATCGCCCTGGAGCTGAGCATAAACCTAATGTTTACCTAGTGTACATGAAGCCTGGGTTTAATCTCCCACAGGCCATAAGTAAATAAGAAATACAAGTAAAGTAAAATAAAATTGTGCAAGAGCACAAAGCTACTCAAAACACCTAACTTTGAACTATAAAAGAGATTATACCCAGGGAGGGAGTGATGAAACCACCGGGTCCATTTGGTACCATTTTAGGCGGGGCATTTACTGATCCAATCACATTGGCGCCTAGCGAGCCTGTCTTCACCAGGTTCTAAAAGGTTCCTGGGTGGAAAACCATCTGCAGGAATGGCATTCAGTCATTCAAGGAAAAACATGCTGCGACCTTACTCCTCTCCAGGCCCAGTGGTGATAGGAATGGAGGGCAGCTGCCTCAGGGGGCTTTAACCTGGGAGTGAGGGTGGACACTGCCCACTGCCACAGGCAGGGGACCTGACCTTGTGCGTACAGCTGCATAGCAGCGCTCCGTGTACTCAGTCACAGACGAACACCTGTGCGGCTCATGGTCTGTTTATGCCTTTGTGCTGAGTGATCAAGATTAGGCGCCTCATTCTTTCAGTTTCTAAGAGTATCTGGTGCACATACATTTTCCTAAACAGAAGTTGCCAGAGTAAACGACACACTCAAAAATCAAATGTCCCAACAGCCAATGAGTTAAGGTAAATAGTCAATTTATTCTAAAGTCTCTTCTGCCTTTTCCTAAAATTATTCAATTCTCCATGGTAGCATTTTCTTTAATTATAGTATAGAAAACTGTGGCCTAACGCTAGTTCATGTGTTAACAGTCACAGATCAATCTTTTCTAGATAAATAAAACTTAAGAAATCAGTTACAGGGATCTGCTTGTAACTCACCAGAATAGCTAACACGTTGCTTTCTTGGGGTCGATCTAGAGCAGGCCCTGCCAAAAGCTCCCTGAGACACAGACTTGGGTGAATGTCGTTTCTTTGGTCAGTGACCCTAGGAGGCAGAGTGAGGGATGGGGAAGGAGGCCAAGGAGGCAGCCAACAAGGACGGAGGGGAGCTGGCACCTCTGTGGTCTCCTGTCCCTCAGCCCACTGAGGATTCTCTAAGGAGCTGCACAGGCGACATCACACCAGAGAGATGGACCTGGAGCTTTTGAATCCCTCTCTTCCTTTATGGTTGGGATTGAATCTTCCCTGTGTGGTCTGAACACAGACCCAGCTCAAAGGGTACCCTCAGGAAGGAAGATGCAGGACTGGGGGCGGGGTGGATTCCAAGGTCATCTTCTGGTTAAGTTGAGAAGACAAGACCAGGACCAGCAGCATCAGCTACATATGCCTGATCTCAAATACTTTTTTCAAGGATTGTGTGAAACTGGTCATGTCATGCTGCTATTATAACTGAAAGTCAGAGAGATTAGCAGCTGGCTCAGATTCATCAATCTAATGAGTGATGTAGCAAAGATCTAAACCAAACTATGCAGAAATCTCGGACTTCTGCCCTCTTATGGTACTGTACTTAGTACAGATTGCATAGAGGAAACATTGTTGTATCAGTCAAGGTTTACTAGAGAAACAGATATAACCCAAGATATACAAATGTATAAAAAATTCCAAGATTAAAAATTCCAAGGGTGTCTGCATGCTGGGGGCTGAAGGGTTCAGTCCAAGGGCTGGAGCTCACGGCCGTGTCTGTGCAAGTCCGTATCAGGAGGCTGATGGGTGTGCAGTAGAACACTGAAGAATCTATGACAAAAGCTGAAGAGTCTGCTTCAAGGGCTGAAGAGTCCCAGGCACAAGCTAAAGAGTCTGTGCCAGAAGTCACGAGACAACGTCCTAGCTGAAAGCAAAGACCGGAGCTCCTCAGAACCAGCAATCCATCCCTCCTGCTCCCCTGGGGAGGGTGTAGCACTCACACCATCTGCGGGCCCTCCTCTTGCACAGACTGAGGATGTTACAAACAAAGGACCCTGGCCCCCTGCCGAGTCACTTAAAGTTCTGACCTTCTCAAACTGACACAATGAACAATAACCTAGAACATATTGGCTTGTCCTCTACACCCCAGGGTGTACAGCTGCTGAGTCACTTAGTTAAGTTCTAGAATTCTCAAGTTGACACAATGTATCAACCATAACCATTGTGATTCTTTGTCAAAATGTATGTGTATCCAATATGCTTAACCCTAAGTCTGGAAGTAGAAGGAAAATCGAAGTCCACTATCATAGCAGAAGGGTAGCACCCAGATCCAGTAACCCATGACTTCTTACGACAATCATTAATGGCTTCACTCACTGTACTCCTCGGAAGATGAATTTGATTGAGTTACTTGTAGACCTTTCTAAAAGGAAAACAAATGAAGAAAAATTATGACAAGAATTTGGATTCATATAAAACGACTTCTTAAAATGCCTATGCTTATCTATCACATGTGTTGAAGTAGCTTTGTTATTCTTTGCTTATTTTTTCAGGAAATTTGCTGCTAACGCATCCTCGATGATCCTTTCCAAATAGTTATTTGAAATATGATGGTAGTAGGGGAAGGACTTTTATTTTCTTGCTGAATCTCCAGTGCATTTTCCTTGTCACTATGGTAACCCATCCAAAAACTGTCATTCTTAAGTTATGCATTTTCTTCTACTTACATTACTGCATTTCCTGCAAAATCATCAGGAGACATTATGTGTCCAAAACTTAGCTTTTGAGCAAAATTGATACCCAGCAGCAGGCAGTTGTGATGGAGTGAGAGGCTGTACCTTAATAAATGGCCACTTTGTCTTCTCCTAGCAGTTGTCATAAAAACACCCCTTAGAGGGGTTATTTCTCTTTGCACCAGAACTTTTTATTGCTTGTAATTTAAAGCCACAGTAATTGAGATGTTGCGTGGGGAATTTTGGGCAGAAAGGTGTGTGCTGAAGGGAAGGAAGCTTCCACGCCACATACTAATAATGCAAGGTCACAGTCTGAGAAGCTGGTGTGTCCTGTGAGGAGTGCAGAAAAGACAAGATTGGTTCTTTGGAGAGATTAAAATACCAGGCTTGGATACTGAAGTGGCCAGATGGGAAATGAAAATGAAGATGCAGGGTGACATGTGTTGAGAATTTCTACTGGGGCTTGGTAACAGTGAAATCTATGCATGTGGCTGATACCAGCACAGTTTTGCTGTGAATCCTGCTAGAAGCCATCTCCCTTCCTGTGTTTGGCTGCTAGGAAGTCAGGCATGCGTCCACGTTCCAAAGTGAGCACATGTATACAATGTCACACTATGCACTTATAACTGATTATCCCTCAATGAATTTCTCTTTAATTTTCTACCTTTATTTCTTCATCTTTTTAACTTGGTGTTACATACTTGTCTTAAATCCTTCATGGACACATGCAGGATACAAGTCAATCTGTCAATTATATTTTAATAGAAACAAACTGATAAAAAACAAATTATACCATGATCCATATCATTAAAGTACTGCTATTTTAAATTCTTTATTTCCAACAAAGATAAGATGCTAGGGAAAAAGGTCATTTTTAGTAAATTCATCTTTAAGAACACTTATTTTTATAGCTATGCATGAATTAGAAGTTACTTTCAGTTCAGAGAGTATCTGGTTTTAGGTAAGCAACTCATACCAAATTACAAAGTAAATTCTCAAGTTCTCGAATACAAGAATTTTTTTGTGTGTTGCACCAGAACTTGAACCCTAGCCCTGGCACTTGCTGAGTACTCTATCACTGAGTTACACTGGCAGCAATTAGTACATGTTTACTTTGCAATTACTGATCTGCAATTATGGAAATAGAGCACCAAGTCTCATTGCAGATAATACTTCTAACTCACCTCAGACAAGTGTAGGAGGGCACACATCTGGAGCCATGCCATAGAGGAGACACACATGAGGGCCTTATACTGACTGTATAACCTTAGCTCCAGCATCTCCAGGGTGGGGCCACAGCTACGATGCTGTTTCCTCTCATGGTTCCAGGCCCTCGTGACTCCGAGGGCAGAGTCCTGTTTTATTAGCCTGTGTCTTTGCATGACTCATACGGAGTAGGGCTCTGGACGTGCTAGATGGAGTGTGAGCCCCATCTCTTCATCAATAACCTTCTCTTCTACTCCTTGGCTGAGTCCTACACTTTTGTATTTTTCCAGGTCAGACATTTTTTATTTTCACTTACTCTTGTGATAGTTAGCTTTTCATTACTATGACAAAATATCTGAGAAAAACAAGCAACAGGGAAGAAAGGTTTATTTGGCTTGTGGTTTTAGAAGGTTCAGGACATGGTTTATTGGCTCCTTACTTTTGGGGCTTGTGTTAAAGTCGCCATCATGGTAGGAGCATGATGGGGGAAACTGCCCACTTCATGGCAGCTGAGAGACAGAATGAGAAACAGTATGGGCCACAATCTCAAGGTCCCTTTCAGGGCAACACCACAGTAACCTAACTTCTCTCCACTGGTTCCAGCATTTTCAGAGTTACCTCATTTACAACTTGGGTCACAGGGCAGCTTTCAATACACAGGCCTTTGGAGTCACTTTGCCAAACTGTTGCAACTACATATTTTATTTGTAAAAAAAAGCATGAAGGCCTCGTTCTCCCTTTAAAATAGACTACACAAACAAGGCATGGTGGATGACACCTACAATCCCAGCAGGTAGGAGGCTGAGACAGTACTGTGAAATTAAGGCTGGCCTGAGGTACAAGTCATGACTTTGTCTCAACTGAGGAAGCAAAAAAGGTATTTTACAGCAACTATCTCCATCCAACATTGCCTTTATCCGTGGCTTTCTCAAAGGGGTGTCATGCACTAACACATCTTGGGGACTACTTTGGTGGTCTCCAGCTGCCTGTTTCTTCATGCCATTGGAATATACCTGAATTATTTCTTTAGTGACATCTCCTCCTTGGTGGATATTTTCTGCCACTTAGGATCTGGCTTGTCCTTGTTTGGAATTCAGTTATCTTTACCATCTGACTCCAGCTGCCTTCCACACTTACCTTTCACAAGTGCCTCTGTCATTGGCCTCTGGGTTTGTCTGATCATGTGGGGCAGGCGCTGGTTTCACATGGCTCTTGTTTCGTTCTTGTTCATGTGTGTTGCCATTGCCACCACCTGTGCACACATCTCTGCACTGTTCTGATGGACTCTGATGTTTTACCTCCAAATCCAAGACTCCAGGCTCCATAGAGAAGGACAATAAATGTGGAAGAGCCTTGTGTTTTACCTATAAAACAGTATAACCAAATAGGGATGAGCTAGGTTGAAAATTCAAGATTATGATAATAGCACTCAGTTTAAAAATCTTGACTGTTTCCCCCTCATCATAGGATGACTCAAAGGGATAGTACAGATTTCCAGGACTCAGCCTAAGTTGCTACAGTCTGTCTCTTCCCCTGGACCACACCACCCATTTCTAGGCTTCTGATGTCACCAGAGTGTCGGTGGCCCTAGATCTGTGCCTCCAGTTTCAGTCTCTCTCCTGGCATTTTGTTCCCCTCTCCCTGGGTGTTCTCAAATTCAACAAGGTTTAAGTCATTATCATCTTTACCAAATATGTTTCTCTTCTAACGTTTCCTCCAGATGAGCTATTTGCAGTCCATGTGCTCTACAGGGCCATGCAGAAAAGAAGATGAACCGGCAGAGATGTGTGGTGGGCAGGAGGACTGGGAGGGGCTGCGCTGCACAGTGAGGGCTGGGCTTTCTGGTGCGCAGGAAGCGGGCAGATGTCCATCATAGCTTTAAGCAAGCAGAGTGCGGCACACAGCAAAGTCAAAACACAACACGAAGACCAAGATGTTAGTAAAGAGGGGGACATGAACATGATCAGACACCCCCTCAAAAGAAGGCAGGAAGAGGGACAAGAAGAAAAGGACAAGAGAAGCAAACTGTCTTCTGGTGGAAAGAAGGTGATATGTACCCATATCAATAACACAAGCTTAGGGCCTAAAATCACCATTTAAAGCAGAATCAGCACCACACATGGGTGGCCTAAAGCAACTTTATGCAGGTGACAAGGGGATCTGAGGATAGAAGGATGGGGGAGGGAAGGGGAGTAAGAAGATCAAGGTCTGATCTGTACGTGTACTGACCCCCAGGAAGACCACATGCATCATGTATCACAAATGTGTACTAATAAGGGTGTCAGCACGACTCTCCCCAGAAATTGCTGGTTATCATTAATGGAAAGCAATGCATCTCCGACTCAAGCTTGGTTGAAAGAAAAAGATTATACTTAGCAGGTACTAACCAAAAGAAAGCTACTGAAGCCACAACTATGGCAGAATATTCTAGATAACATAGACTTTAGTAAGGAAAGCATGTTAGGCAGGATAAAAGACTTAATTCATCAAGAAATACAACTGAGGTAACCTCAAATGCATGCAGTATATCCATGTCAAATAATATACAGGAAAATTTATTTTGCAGGAAAAAATATAAAACATACCAGCAAATATGTGGATTGTAAGTATAAACTTCTAGGACTACAAGCATATGTGTAATATAGCACTTCAATACTGTATACTGATGTTGTATAACCGAATTACACGATAGAAGTTATGCGTTTTTGTTTATTGTTTTTTACAACTAACCAGCAGAAAACCAGGTTCTGGTCAAGAACTTAAGCTGGGCATGGTGGTGTACACCTGTAATCCCAGTACTAGAGAGACTGAGACAGGACGATCGCTGTGAGTTCAAGGCCAGCCTGGGTTACAAAATGAGTTTGAGGGGAGCCTGAACTACATATGGAGACCCTGTCTAAAAAGTTAATAAAATAAAATAAAATAAAGAATTTAAGCAATTTTCACATTGGAGTTATCCCCATCAGGGACTGAGGGTGTGGGCTTTAAAAGCTCTCTTCCTGTCCTGGCTGCATGCTGTCCCAGGTAAGGTTCACTCTGGCACACTTATTTCTGCCAGGTGGGTGATGACACCATGGTTATCACAGAGCAGTCACAGAAGAAATCCAAAGGTCTGCAGGTGCAGGAGGGTGGAAATCAGGCCCCCGTACATCACCTTAATAAGGAGGGGAAAATGATGCACTGGGGACTGCATTTGCTACAACCGCATTTCAGCCAGCAAAACAAACC
>RJWT010031869.1:0-14278 GCA_004365215.1 Cuniculus paca | reverse complement strand
AAAGTTATTTTGCACCACAAAAATACTGAAAACTCAAAGTTATCTTGAAGAAAAAGAAAACATTAGGAAGCATTACATTGCCACATATTGAAATATATTACAAAGCTGGAGTAATTAGTACAATGTGGCATTTGCTTATATAATTTTTGAAAACTAGAATAGAATACAGAGCCTATAAGTAAATTCATGCTTCTATAGTCAACTAATTTTTGACAAACATACTAAGAACATACACTGGAGAAAGGACAAACTTTTCAATAAATAGTGCTGGGAGAAATGAATATTCATATGCAGAACAATAAAAGTATATCTCTATTTCTCACTTGTTATAAAAACCAACTCAAACTAGATTAAATACTAAAATGTTAAACATCCAACAACGAAACTACTAGAGAAAAGATAAAGGATATTTGCATATAGATATTGCCATGGGCAAAGATAATTTTGCACAAGACCCCAAAGACACAGGTAACAAAAGCAAAAATATATCATGGCTACCTTAAAAACAAAAAGGTAAATTCCTCACAAAGAATTAGATAAGAATCACAAAGATTTAGATAAAAATTACATATAACTTTGTACATGAAATACAAATTATGTTTTAATCGAAAAATTCAAAATATATTTTCTAAGGAAAATATACTCTCCTCAAGTTAAGATACTTTTGAAGATGGCCCTTAGCTGACTATCTGATCTCCCCCATGAGTCAGTATGTATTTTCTTTAACTTAAAAAAAGTCATTAAACTTGCTGAGGAGAATGTGGCAAGTTTTAGTACTTTTAAATGCGTAGTCATGTATGCCTTCTTTATGCAGCAATGGGAAACATTCCGTATCAAATAAATATGAGTTTAAAGAGTTCTATCACTCATATTATGAATGCAAACTTAAGTGTTCCCATATGTATAGGAGGTAGCTTTCAGGATGGAATTCTATACATTGTTTTCCTCCCAAAACTTTTGGCTGATTTGACTTTGAAATGTTACATAAGTTGCAAAAGCTCACAGAGTCATATAGTCACATAAAGTTTCTCACCCCAAACAATAGGTGTGAAATGTTCAACTCTTTCTTTCAGACAACAACCTTTGGGCAAACTTCACTTGACACTAGGTATAAAATAACTAAGACACATCTATGTGTGTCTGTGGGGTCATATAAACAGATACACTGCAATACTGTATGGAGATGTTAAACCAGAAAGTGTTAAATTCCTATCATCTTGCTTTGAAATCCTATATCACTATTGTTTTGTTGTTGTTGTCATTTTGTTTTTGTTGTTGTTTTGATTGTTTGCTTCTTGATTTTACAGCTCTTTTCTCTTTAAAATAAAAAAAAATTTGAAATTCTTGAGAAAAAACAGAAAATATGATGAAAATGGAAGTTTTGGAGAAGTTGCTTGTTGCTTTTGTATTGGTTGTTATGTAAGTTGATGTTTGCTATGTGAAGGAAGGAGAAAGATACATGAGAGGGTATGGTGTCAACCACAAGGAATTTACAAAGGTTTAAATTTATGGGGAAGATAAGAGAACAACTATGGTCATGTTAAGAAGTATGTTTGAGTTTTATAATGTGAGAAATTTGGTACTTGAAGTTTCATTATGAGAACAACATGAATGTACTTTCTTGTTAAGTTGAGTAGAGGTAGAGGGTCGGTTGCTAAAAATTTATGATGAAAGAAATTAAAAGCTTGAAATAAGACTGTGGTTAGGAACAGTAAGGATTAGCAGACCTTTCTCAGATATCCTCCAATGGAAGTCAGGTGATACAGAAAAGGAAATACTTAGAATGGATGTACTATCTTTCTTTGACACCAAGTGACATAATGAATCAAGAGCTGGAATGTGGGTTAATGTAAATTTGGAGGTGGGATAATATAAGCAGTTAACTGTATGGGTTGGGAGAGTTTTCAATGAGTAAATATCATATATGTATATATATATGTATATGATATACATCCATATTTATGAAATGTATAGCAATACTTTCACATGATATATATAAAAACTAATAACCCAAATTAAATATATCTCTTCACTTTAAATATTTGTGTGAGAATTACAGTCGTAAAGGATATGTACACACTTGGAAATATTTCCATTGCATTCATTAACCAAAGATTGATTTCTTACAGAAATAAGTCAGTTGTTTAATATTTGCCTGTTGAGACAGCTCAGTAATTTTGTGAACTGACTGATCAACATAGTTGTTTATATGAAATGAAGTGGTTAAACAGGTAGAACTACATTCCTATCTAAATACTTATAAGATGTTCACTCCCATTTTCTGTGTCGAGTAGGTAAAATAATTCTAAGTTCTACAGAGAGTTGCATACAGTCATGACTAGTTATTGAGAGGAGATAGTTCAACAATTTTGTACAACAATATTTTTAAAAAATTTATTTGAAATCTAAAAAGTTAACTAAATAATGTCCAAATGAAAGTTGCAAAATATTCTAAGTGCCTATACACATTTGGGATGCAAGCATAATTTTTAAATTTTAAGCTATATTTCCTATGTGATGACTACAACTCTTGAACACCATTAGTTGCTATTCATACATTACATTGTTAGTATTATTAACACAACATTTATCAACCATAATTTAATTTAAACTATACATTTATAACTCTAATGCATGCTACTTTTATCAAAAACTATTATATGCTATTACTAAATTTTCTCTTATTCTTATTTGCATTTGTATAGAATTTACAGAAAATTCCAGTATCTACTAAATCCTCGTCAAGTTTATAGTCTTTCTGGAAGTGGACCAATGCCAGGGTAAGTCCAAGAGTACTATTATTAGCAACAACCTACTTTATAGTAACTAATGAAATAAGCAGAGTGACATATCTAAAAATAATGTTACTTGAATACAACAGCCACGTTAGTAAATTTAAAAATCTAAATGTCAACTACATAAGAGAATCTATAAAAGATGCTTTACTTACAGCTCATTCAGGTAGTTTCTTCTATTCTAAACATTGGGAATTTATACTAACAATACTACTAATAACTCACATAAATACACTAGAAAACTATTTAAACTATCAAATCATGTGTTTTAAGAGCTACTCTCCTTTCTTTTGCTCATTAAATATAAAATACAAATCTGCTGAAGAGTATAGAGAAATATAGTTAACAAGGAAAAGGAATTGTAATGTGATTTTTTCATTTGCTACTTGCAAAATCTAATGAATATCAGTCCATTATACTTCATCATTAATAGGTAAGAGGCAGTGAAATAAAATTATTTTTTCAATATAAACCATATACTTTTGATGTCATATATATTAACTGAAATAAAATGTAATAACTTGGCTAGTTAAATAATTAATGTCATCTTTTTCCATCGACCTCTTTTCTTTCTACCAGCATGATTAAGCATTAGACAACACAAAGTAGCCAGAAGCTTTGTAAGTTTTATACATGCTCTATTTTTAAAGAAGCAGTGTAATTTAAACAAAATCTTTTGGGTCATTCTCAAGAACTACAAAATAAATATTGAAATTGTACTCTTAAAAGTGCAGGAAATAATTTATAGCATCAAGTCTTATGCTAAATAAATGTTAATGAAGTAGGAGCAGTTAGGATAGGCTACCACAAATCTACTCACCTCTTCCTTCTACTACCTTGCTGCTGTTGCCCAAAGTAGGTTTCTGAATAGTAAGCAGTGGTATGCAGAACCCCCTTTCTATAAAAGCAGGCTCACCAGTGGAACTTAGCTCAGCTGCCTTTATCTAACTACACATTCCAGAATCCCAAACTTCATGATCCAACTGTTGGCTAGGTGAGCCACCTGCAAAATGTCCCCATGTCAGTAAGGCCAGGTGAATGTTACGGTTTGATACTAACTTTGATGCTCAAGTTAGCATGGTCCTTTTCTTTGCCAAGTAATATTCTCTGGACCTCACAAAAGTAACTCATATTGTGTAGGAATAAGAAATTATGGCTGCAGACATTTAGTCATTCTGAGACCCCTATAGGTTCCTCAAAACCAGATAAATCCAAGATTTCCTTGATTTCATAAAGTGTTGACTGGATTTCCTAATTACTAGCTTTGTAACTTAACCCCTGTGTACTTTTATGGTCTTATTTGTGAAATGAGCACTGTGCCTACCTTAATACTATAGTGAAGACTGTGTGAAGTTCAATGGGATGCTGTCTGTGAAGCATATAGTTATGTGCTCCTCACATAGTATTTTCTCAGTAATATTAGCTATCGGCAATGCTATTTGTTGTAATACTAAGTAGTGATTACTAGTAACATGGTTACTTTGTAACTGTAAATATGCTGAGATAATATGATTTTCACACTGCTCTCCCATTTTGCTACTATGCTTTAAATATTTAGTACACACTTTCTCTCACTCTCAATGTTAGGCATCTTATTATCACCTATTTTATTTTAATATATGGAAAAAATAAATTTTCATATACATGTATAAAAAAATCTGTACTACAATGGATGTCATTAGGAAAACAAGTTTCAGGGTCCACTTCAAGAGCTATCACTCTTTAGAGATTACCAGTGTGATTAGGTATGACTGTATGGGATTATCCTTCTGTTTATCTAATATATTCAAATGCACAAGTATATGTTGCATAGGCATATTTTATGTAACTTAGAGTACAGATTTTCTATTACTCTATAATTTGCTCTTTTTGATGGCATTTTTCATTTCTGTAGTGTCATTTCTAGGAACTGTGTAGTATTTTATAAGTTTGCTAGCTATTCCATTATTACTGGAGTATCTGGTTTTGTTTACTACCAGTACCCCAGATTAATATTTCTATCAATTTATCTCTATTTTTGAAAGCATGTTCAGATACTTTATGTAATAAGTTGCTATGAGTAAAACTGCTTGATTAAAAATATTTTTAATTTTAATTCTGCCAGGTTCTAGCAAATTACTATACAAAAAGTTTATATTATACTATGATACCAACAACAATATATAGTGTGTATTTTCCACAACTTCCCTTAATTTGATTATCTTTCGTAATTTTTTTCTCAATTTGATGGATGAAAACACTTTGTCATTTTTCTTTGCATGTTGCTGATCAATTAAAAAGCTACACAAGTATCAGTTGCATTTGCTTTTCTTTAAGTAACAGAAATGTATTATAATTTGTTAGTAGAACGAAATTTCTGACTAGCCAGATGTAGTGGCACATGCCTGGAATCCCAACACTCTGAAAAGCTGAGGCAAGAGGATTTCAAGTTTGAATTCTGCCTGGGCAATTTAACGACATAGCAAGTTCCTTTAACAAAATTGAGGGGTAAAAATGGCTTGAGAATGTAGCTTAGTGTGAAGTAAAGGCCATGGATTCAATTCCCAGTGCTGCAAAAACAAACAAACAAACAACTGGTAAATTATGAAGTTGTTCATTGAATTAATAGAACAATAATGAATGAGTTTCCAAAAGCATAGGACTCACGACAATTTAAGCAAAGTAGGAAGAATCAAGACATAGGCCCTGGTCACTGCTGTACAAGTGGAATTGATTCCACTTGCTTTTGGTGTTCTTTCTTTGTTCAAAGTTTGTATCTCTGCAGGAAGCATATGTGTTTGTCAGGCCAAAGCCATGGCCTGTGTGGAGTCGGGCATCTTGACTGAAAAATCTTACCTGAAATGTCTGCATCAGTTATCTCCTCAAAGCAAATGAGGATGCTATTGCCAATGAGGAAGAAAGATGAATTCTGTGTAGGAATAAACAGTATAGTCCACTTCACTGCAACAATGGGGCTGAATAGTATCCCTTCTTTCTGAACATGTGAGATGACCAAAAAAGGTTCACACTCAAAAAATTGTTACCTCTGCACATGTAACTGAAAGCAAGCTTCCAACTCCTTGAATTCCAGACAACCCAAAATCTCGTCTGCTTATCATATCCAGCCTCAAGTTCTGGTTCCCTAGAAACCTCTTTGCAGTGCCTCTTTGGTCTTTATCCATTCCACCTCAGTACACAGACCTATAAGCAGAAAATTCCAAATTTAACCAAAAAAGTAATTTAAACAATATAGTTAATGATATAAAGAAAAAAAATATGCAATGTCTATAACTTTTACAACTAGATGAAAGTTTTAGCTGAAACTGAAAATATTTCTGCTACTTGCCTTTAAATGACTTTTTATCTGATAGGTTACCAACTTTGGTAGTCATGTTGGTGCAGGATGAAATTATTGTCTCATGCACCTTTACTGGTACGCATGTGGCACATGACAATACTAGTGCTCTCAAAAATATGTCCCTGTTTCTTCTCAGGCACCTGATTCTGTCACACTTCCTTTCCCCTAGGTATCAAGACTGGTCCTATAGCTCTCTCTCATGCTCAAGAGTGGGAAGAAGGACGTTTTCCACACTTTATTTTCCTTTTTTGTAGTTCCCATAATATTCTAGATATTGACTCACTCATAAGCTTGGATAATGGAAAGACAGAGATATACAGCCTTCTAGTTACCTAAAGAATGAATGATTAAAAAGGATTGGGAACACTATGACAGTAAATTTGGATTGCGTGTTACTCTCTGTAACTTAGGAAACAGTGATTAAACCAAAGTTAGTAGAGAATGCTCCAGTGCTTCCCACCCTATTATGCATCAGCAAACAATTTTCCCATGGGTAATCAAAGTTTTTACACCAATAAATGATAGATCTTCCCTTGTGCTGGTTGCCAAGTGACACAAACAGCCTGAAAATGTCTGCGCAGAAGTTGAAGTTGAAAACTATTGTCTCTCAAGGCACTTTACCTCTCTTTTGCTTTAAACCTATATACACTAAAAGATGTAAAGGAAAAAAAAAAACAAGAGAATTCAAAACACGATGTTCATATTAGTGCTCTCCAGAGAAAGGAAGCCAATGTATCTCTATCTATCTACATATTAGAGAAAATGTTTGTTTTGTTTTGTTTTGTTTTTGTTTGTTTTTAATTGAAGCCAAGATCTTCACAGTGACCCACATCTCTGGGTACATTTATTTTATTTAGTTTTTATATATATATATATTTTTTCTTGAATCAAGATCTTGCTAAGTTTCTAATTTTCCAAGGCTGGGCTTGAACTTTCGATCCTCTTACCTCAGTGTTACAGAAAGGTAAGATTGCAGGTATGCACCATGACACCCCAGTTGACAAAGAGATAATAAAATAAATTGACTTGTGAGATTGTGGAGGGTGGTGAGTTCAAAATCTGTAGAACTCATGTTGCAGTTTGAATTGCTCCAGCAGGAAAATTCTTTCTTAGGAAAGGGTCACATTTTATTCTATTCAGAACTACAGTGTAATCGATGAGGCACACCCACATTTCAGAAGACCATAGGCTTTACCGAGTCTACCAATTTAAATGCTAATCTCATCAAAAACCATTTTCACATAAACACACAGAATAATGTTTGGTTTAATATGCAGGCATCCTGTAACCTAGGCAAGATGGCACCTAAAATTCACTATCACAGTGTGTATTAACTGCAAGTATAGTTCTCATTGCCTAAACTTTACTATGTTTCGGCCCCAGAACCCTCTGTTCTAGCATGGGTGAAGTGACACCAGATGGGGTAAAAATGGCTCACTGGCCACAGTGTTGGGTGGCGCCTCATTTAGATGGTCCAGCTGATACGCCGGGACTAAGCCTGCAGTGAGCTCTTTCATTGTTCTGCTTCCCACATAACTGGTGACATACATAATGTTTCCATGAAGCCATGTAAAATTTTTACCTGCCAATTCTAGACTAAACAATTTCATTAGCTTTTATAATTTGTAGGAAAATTTTATCTGCAAGGCAGGATTATTAAAGTATTATTTTTGTTTTGTCTTAGTGATTTTAGATTTTGCTTTAAATTGCCACCATTAATCTTTAAGAATTTCGTTTTTCTTAAAGGTGCCTTTGCAGATATGGATGATACAGGGATGAAATATATTTTTCCCAGATTAAAGTCTAGTGGACCCAACAAAAGATGTTCATTAGTTCAGTTTTTTTCACTCAAATGTGACACATTTCATGTAAGATAGAATGATAGGTTTGTTAGAACATTTCTGACCTCGATTGTACTTCTTTGATCTATTTGTTCTTTCCTATCCTAGGTTATTCCATACACTCCCACTCTCTAGTTATTTCCTCAAAAGTTGATGATATTTATTCTCTCTAACTCATTATGTCTCAAGATTTTTTTCTCTACTTGTGTCTCAAGTGAATTTCAAGAGCATTGTTTTGAATTTCTGTTTTCATCTTTATCATTATGAGAATGTCCTGCTTTTTTCTGATACCGGTGGTAACACTGCATTCCAGATGAGCGACCTGCAGCACATCCTTTTGAGTCTGTTTCTCTGTTGTTATCCCAGAGCCAAATGCCAGGATGAGTTGTTCTGAATGGGAACTCTGGCCAGCTGTGATGTTCCTCTCCCTGATCCCATTGCTGACCTGCTCACTGATGCCTCGTACCATCCCTGATTCTCGCTGTGCTGTCCTTGATCATGGGTCTGCTGAAAAGAGGGTCCTCTTTCAGTGTTTCCCTTTCAGTGGATTGCTCTATAAACCGCACTCTTCTGTTAGGTCCCTCTATTAATCTAATATCCTTTGTGACTGTACATTCTAGTTTAATCACCATTTCTGGCGCATGACTTTTCCAATGCTACTGTGTAGATTTACTCATTAAAAGTATATTTTATTTGTCACCCCAAACTTGCTGTTATACATTCTTTTACTTATTTCTCCCAATTTTCATCTTTACTACACTCAAATTTTTTGCTCTCTTCTCTCATCCTGTATTTATTACTTTCCTTTTACTATTCTTTGTTTTAAAATGTGAGTTACTTTCTTAAGCATGAAAATGATATCCTCGCAAATCACATAGTAAATTCCAAAACTCCATTTTTGTTTTAATTTTAATGACAAAAATGAATATTTCTTTTGTATCTCCTTATACAAAATTTTTCATCCTGATTATTCTGTTTAAAGGTTTCTAAATTAGACTTTTGTCATATTGTTTCCTTCTTCATTGTACATATTGTCATATAACTAGTAGATTAGCTGGGGATGTAAAAGATTAAATGTGCACTATAAATTGCTCACTTGTATTCACAGAATGACTTTTCCTTCACACCATTAAAATAAACATGCACACTTCTAGTTATATACAAACTGCACATGCCAATGTAACTTACAAAAAGTTAACATCAAGTTTTTGCATCATTGTAACATTTTTCCTTCATACACCAAACTTCATGAAAGTACAGATCATTTATACTCATGTTATCTTTATTTATTTTTAATTTTTTTGGTACCACGGATTGAACTTATGATCTTGTGCTTGCCAGGCCGGTGCTTATGCCACTGAGCTGAATCCCTGGCACTCATGTTATCTTTAAAAATTTTAAATAAGAAATAACCAGTATTTAATGAATCAAAATAAAAAATGATTCTTTTAAAATGTGTATCTTCCACATTTTGCACCATAATTAGATATAATGACTTTTTTTTGAGAAAGGTACTTTATAGAATCTATTTTAATCAACCTTAACTGAATGTAAAACATGCAAAATTTTAAAACCATAACTTAATTGTCAATGCACAGACTCACATATTCCAAATATCAGGCATATTTCTGTAGTAAACACTTGGAATATGCTTTTCTATGAAAATAATGGTGCAATTTAAAATATATATATATAACAGATTCCTATGACATTCTTAATTTAAAATACCATTTTATATAGTCAAGTTTAAATCATATTTTTATTTAAATAAAAGTCTTCCTGTATCAGAGCATATTACCTCGTATTATGCCTCCTTTCATGAAATCATGACAGAGAGATGAAACAAACTCTCAAAAGTCAAAGAAAATGTTCCTCAAAATTCAAACAACTTTACTGAAAGCATCCTAATAAGAGAAAGAGCTCTCACTTTACTAAAGTAGAAATACAGCACTCAGCTCACCTTCTCTTAGAATGAATCATAAAATATAATATAGGTGATGTTACGAACCCTCCTTCAATAAAATATACTAGCATAATTCTGACTCAGCCTTAGCCACTTCAGTGAGTACATTTTAAAGTTGCTTTATGATTCCAAATTGCAGACTCACATACCACTAAAAGTAAAAAGAAGTATTTTGACATAATTAAAATCACATAATTGCTTACCTTACATTTGAGGTATTATAGCTTGTCAGTCACGTTCTATATAGACTAACAAATGCATCAGGATTTTAAAGATGTTGAAAAATCTGAACTTTTATAACTCATGTCACAAAGAAATGAAAAATAGTTGACTTAGAGGCAGTTAGACTGTAGAGTTCAGTAATTCTCTGAACTGCCACGTACTTGAAGAAAGACAATTTCCATTTAAAAATTAGACATATTTATATGATTAAATGCGATTCTGCCATTAAAATGCTAACTGTGCAGTAATCTTAGCAAGGGAAATGTTTGTGATGAAATGTAAGCAAATGACAAAAATCCAAATTGTTTTCATTTATGATAACACTTATAAAACCATTTCATATGGAAGAGAGTATGCAAAGATGGAAGCATGTTAGGAAGATGGACAAGTCATGATGTCTTTATTGCATAAATTATTTTTAATATTACTGAATTAGTTGTGTATTGCCATATAATAAATTATTCCCACATATGGGTTCCTAAGCAATAAAGTTTTCTTATCCTATATGAAAAATGGAATGATTTTCTTGAATTGGCTGTTGCAAACGACCAATTATTTTGTATACAAACAGGCCTTGAGTGCTTTCTGATATTTTTTTAAAGTTTCTAGTAAATAAAATGAACTGCTTAGTCTTAATATCTGCAGTTTACTATTATCATCCTTGCCTGTGAAGTTCCATGGCGCAGATTTACCACCACCCCCAGCTGGTTAGATAACCACTAGTCTGATAATTACCTCAAAATCCATAAGAATTATTGTGTAGTGATGTAGTCTTATAATTTAAGTATAAAAGATAACAAGAGAATGTAGTACACCCTCAAATAGAATAATAATATGGTAACTATTACAATGTTAAATAATAGGTTGACAGTAGTAACAAAAGTAATATTGATATAGGTTAATTAACATGTATATATTCAACAGCTTCCAGATGCTAAAATAAGTCTTACCCTTCCCAATCTACTTTGAACAAAATAGACTGTATCCTCTATGCTCATCACCTTATATTTTAGAGAAGTAAAACAATCACAAACCAATAAGCAAATAAAATATGTATTATTTTAACTAGGAAAATAGACAAAGTGTGCACATGCATGGTAGAAAGAGTTCTATGATTCTCCTTTGAAATAGCTTGGAGAAGAAAGAACTCAGGTTATTCACAAGTAGGAGATGGGAGAGTGAGCTATGTGACTTCCTCATAGATTAACATGTAAGACAGAAGAATAAGAGGAAAATAATCATTTCAAAAGAATATTTGACATATTTGGGAAACATTGGCAGAAATGCCAAAGAGGCTTGAGCAGAATGAAGGATGGTAGCGTGTTAGAAAGGTTCTAAGGGGTCAGATCACATGGAATACCACCGTCACCGGGAGTGTAATATTAAAGTTAAAGATTTTTCTGGTGTGTTGCTCTCAATGTCTGGTCCAAGCTAGCATTTGCCTAGGAATTTTACTTTTTTTTTTAATTTAAATATCATTTGTAATTGGTGCACTGCAGTGAACTATGGTGTTGACTGATTTAACAACTCTGCAATGTTTACACCTGTTTCTGCTATATTATTGTCTAATGGTATGTAAGATGCATCCAATGACCAGGGACCTCACTTTAATATATAATTATTAAATGTGAAACATGACTATAAAAAAGTCTTTTTCCAACCTTTTCCACACACCAGGATAAGCAACAACTTTTGAAAAACTTCATGCCATGCCTGTTTTGCCAGCCCATTGTGTTATGGTCTGTGTCTCAAATCTCTCAGAAAGGCACACAGGGCACAGATATACCAGGCAGTAGTGTCAGTGCAGAATGTGGGAAATCATATGTTAGGTATATGCCTATTGTTCTTGAATAGCCAGGCTCTGTGTATGTGAACTGGCCCTCAGATGTAGGGACATTGAAGAAAGAGATAAAATGAGTCAGGATTGCTCTGAGTGCCATTTATTAGGGACTTGAGAACAACAGCATGGTCCAGGATGGCAGGAAGATCGAGTGTATCAGCAGGATTTGGAAGTGGCTTATGTAATAGTCAAGACAAACATAACTTCATCTAAGCTGAAATATACCTGGTTTATTTCAAGCCAATATCAAGACTCCATTGCACACTTGGCACTTATGGCAACCGGGTCCAGTTGTAAGCTCTACATACCATTCTGGTGGACTTGCTTCTTTACAGGATGCTGGAAAACTGTCGTGCAAAACTCATCATGGTGGTACATCTCACAATAACTGCAGCCACTTCAAGCTAAATCTTTACCTACAGGAAGAATGTGGAACAAAAAGAATGAGACCTCCTATTAAGAGTACAGATTATATGACGTATTTTTCCTTCTAAGTGTTTTTTCATTACATATATAGCTATTTATATCTAGCAGCATTTTTATTTTGTCATAAAGCTTTTCCACAAAATTCAGCTCAAAACTGAGAATGGTTTTTAAATAAAAGAGTTTGGAATTTCTGTTTCTTAAGAGTTTATGATGCATATTTAACTTGCCAAAAATATTCGTTAACATTAGCCATGAGCTCTAGTGATATCACTAGCCATGTGAAAACCAGCAACATGCATATAATGAGCAGATATTAGCATCTGCTTCAAACTTAATGTTCAGCTCTCCTCAAAGACAATCATTTAAATTACAATAAATCCTTTTGCATATCATTCTTTGAACATGACTTTTCTTTTAGATTAAAAAATTGCTCTAAATTAATTTTCACTTTCAATTTTGAGGTTTTTTTACATGTGTTATAAGTGACATGGTAGTTGTTAATATTTCGACATTGTTTTCAGAACTCTTTAAATGTCAAGTAATGTCATTCACATTTATATCAGAATTACAAGACTATTTTAAATAGAAAATCAGTTTGCAAAATTATTTGAGAAAATTCAATATATGGAACCTAATAACAATTTTGCAAGTTCATTTACATGAAGCTAAAGCATCAGATATTAGTGATAATACTATCATAAACTCAGTTAAAATGTTTAGCACTAATGATGCAATTATTTGTTTTCACTATAGTAATTGAATGCAGATTTTGGAGAAGTTCATCATGTTCACAAAAATATGACTATTATCGAAGTCAGAATCACAAATAAAAACATATTTTGAATTGGTTTCAATACACACATAAATCATAAATGTATCTAGGAAACTAGCATTCTACTAGTTAAAATAAAAACCATAATTTTCTCTGTCTCTGTCTCTGACCCTGTCTCTCTCTCTGACACACACACACATACGGATTATTCATTTAGTCTGTTACTGACTGTATAGCTACTAAGAAACCTTTTGGGGAAAACAAAAAATAAGACTAATATATTGAGTCCTTAAAGCAATAAAAGCTTGTAAAGTCTCCCCAGAAAGCACAATTCTAAGTGACCTAGTAGCATGATTACATGAAACATCTGGAAAGCTTGAAATAATGTGTTGTCAGGAAGCATGGAAAGGAAGTCACTGTAATTTGCATTCCATGCATCTATTCTTATGAACACACATCCCATAGGTATCTCAAATTCTGCATGTCTTATATTGTATGTTCTCATTCATGTGGACTCTAGGGGAGGAAAGAGAGAACATGAATGTGGGAGGAGTCAGTTAGACGAGAGGAAGAGGGTGGAGGATGGAAAGGCATGTTGGGTAATAGGGTCATGGATCTGATCAAAGTGTGCTACATGCATATCTGAAAATTCCACAACGAAATCCAATATTCTGCATACATAATATTCAGTAATGAAAACCCACATTGTGTAGGACCACCATAAAAGTAGATTCATCTTATGAATTCATACTATGAAATTTTCTATATTTTTTTGCATACCTTCCCACTGTCTTAATTACTATTTTGACAAATGAAAAGAGCATTGATAAAGAATGGCTTTCTCATCCCCTCTAACAATGAATGCATCATTTCAGGCTTTCCAGATTTTTCATCTAATCACTCTGCTGGTATCCAGGTTCATCTTTTGTTTAATAATCCTTCACTCAATTGTTCCTCTCTCCTGCCTCACCAATTGACTTGTTATTTCACTTTTACTTAAGCTTATTCAACTCAAATATATCTGTTTTTTTTTTGTCTTGTTTTGTTTTTTGCGGCACCAGGGATTGAACTCACGACCTTGC